>JAMKCH010048899.1:0-32456 GCA_023653785.1 Ophioderma brevispina
CCAAACTAAGGAAGGGATAGACAGATGGGGTATAACGCTGAGGGTGAAGGGGTAACTTTTTCAGATAGGGATGTGCGGCCCCGAATTCCGAACTTGAGGACATGGGACCTTGATTTCATTATTTTCAATTTATAGCCTTATGACTTAGGAACTTAGTGAAATTTCGAGAAATTGCAGTGCTCAGGAACTAAAATTGGCTAAAATTTACTTCTTAGGTAAACAGTTTTTACAAAAGGGGACCTCAAGAACGGATATGCCTCAATCCTCCTTCTAACAACATGTCATGTTTTTTTCGCATCCACCCTCATCGACTTATCGCCAGCGGCCGTGTTTTTAATAGCGGTTTTTCGACATCAGCACTTTGGATTGCCTTTCAAAATTAAAGTGCATTTCACGAATCCAAAACCTAAACCTTAATTTTGTTTACAGTGTCACCATATCTAGATCCCCGAGAAAAGGTTATTTCCCAAATTTAAGAAAGTCGATCCGGACGGTGCCCCCATAGGCCATCATGTTTGTCATTTCTATTCGAAACGGAAAACAGAAAATCCTTCCAGAGTAGGTCCAATTTCGCACGTAAAAATTTAGGCATACAATACTTAGACCATGAGATACGAACTCGGCTTTTTCGAAAAGGTAATATTTTAGTACATTCTATCTTTGGTCAATTTAAGAGGTGTTGTGACCACTAGCAGGGCCTACATGTAGTTTAGAGATAACCGTGGATTGAAACAATAAAACATAACTATTTGATTCTATTCCTACAATTAAGTCGTCTTTTTTCAAACTACAACAAGTACAAAAATTTTTGTCAAACCTTATACGTTCGCAAGCCTCATGGGGAGATATAAAAACCTCATTCACCATTATTCATCCAGGGTCCGGAATTATTTTTCTTCAGCAGTTTCTCTGGGCATTTTTAGGTTGACCGTCACGTTCAGCCAGGAGCATCTCGCGCCGTTCCATAGTTTTAGACGCATGCACGCGCAGCTACTACTGATTTTACGCGGGTCCCCCATGAACGCCCACGCAAGCATTTTTGTTGGAAATCCCAACTTGGAACATTGCCAGATCTAGTGCGCGGAGCCTACCGTGTCCTATTCCTCCTTTAACAACCGGGCCGCTCTCGATCGCAAAAAAACACCCATCATTGATGGGGTAAAAAAGGAATCTGAAGTGCTCAGTCTTTTGACTACAGGAGGATTTACTAATATCAATAGCCCTCATTATTTTGATGGAGTCAATGAATTATGATGAACATCACTGATCAATGTATTACAGGGAAAATTGAATGACTTTTATTAATTTTACGATTGACATACCCTTATTTTATTCACTACAATTGAACATGTTCCATTTCAGTGTGTTTCCTCAATGCACAATTTTACATCATGCGATGGGCCAAAAAATTCCGATAAAAGCTTAATTGAAACAATTTTTAAATGGACCAGGTACAAATATTAGATGACTAAACAAGTCGAGAAATATATAAGTTTTTTTCTTTGCCCAGCATATCAATAAAATTTATGTTTTGGGTGGCAGTTTTTTTGGGCGGGAACAGACGGTATATGTGATTTTAAGAATTTATGAAATATACACCTGATATTTCCCTTAGCCTCCGATGGGGACAACAAATAACGCATAGAGAACATGCCCCTTATCTAATGTGGCTGTTAGTGGTATTTCCATTTCACTCAAGTTAATGAAGTTCATCCCCAAATAATACGCACAACAAAGGCAACTTCCACCAGAGAATTGGCACAAACAGACTTTTTAAATTATTATTTTGGTGAATTTTTCGTACTTGACCGTTTTCTTTCTTTTCTTCTTTCCTTTCTGCTGTAATTTTAATTAATTTTTGATGGATTATGGAAGAAAATGATCAATTGTGTAAACTGGTTAAAATCAGAGCTGTACGTTTTCCTATATTGCATTATTTACGGCATGTGTTAGCCCATTTTGTATAAAATGTACCATCTATTATTTGTTTGAAAAATTAAGTTACATTTCAACTAACTATCCGCCGCTTTTATCAGGCTACAATCTGTTCCTAAGTCCTTGACCTTTATTTGTCAGCTTTAGCTTGAAACACATGACTATACTTTCTTTCCCCCTTAGCTCCCCGTCCACATTCCATCATGTTGGAAAATAATATGAGCGAGATTGCCCAAGTGTGTCCATGCTCATGCAACATTGAAATCAGGGGGCGGGAACCAAACTGCACAAAGTGTTCCAACAATTTTGAATCACGATTGTAGTTAAATAGAGACACATATCCATCAGGTAACTCCTATTTTTAATCATTTCAAAGTTGGTAACACGCGGTAACAACAAATTATATTTTAGCACAATCTTTTTTCAGACGGACATTCGAGTTAGCTGTATGTTTGAAAGAAAATACCCATTTTTGGGGTAACCTTCCTTGACCGTATTTGTCTGTTGTTTAGTTGCAATTTCACACTCAACGGCGTGCCTTCATTTCATATCTATTCATTTATGCGGGCCTTTGTAAGGCCATTTTTATTAACCAGTCCTCCATATATTTATTCAAGTACAGCAACACGGCCCACATTCTGATATAAATAAGGTAAATAACTTAAATTTTGTCCTAGCTATATTATCATGATCCTTCAGGTAAGAAAGCTACAACACATCCCCTAAAATGAAAAGGTTGTTACCATGACAGTAAGTTTGATTAAACTATATGTCAAGGAGTCTCAACCAGAGTCCGTTTTGTTCTTTTTGACACATTATGGATATTTTTCTCTGTTATGGCCATAAGCGGCTTTAACTTACGTTCTAAACTCCAGAAACACTTTTGACTCTCTCCCATCGCTGACCCTGCAATACTGCAGTCATGTATGAGATAGATATCCTATATCTTCAGATCTTGATCTTGGGAAATTATACAAAACAACCAATCCAACAAAAGACCGGTCTTGCTTGGCGATTGTGTTTATAGACCGAACTACAGTATTTTAGCCAGCCGTATAGACGGACAAGATAGACGCATCGCAGGACTACAATCACTACAATCTATGCGAGCTATGTGGCAGTTACAATTATCCCCAAAACGAGACAGCCGGGGAATGACCGCCATTCCACCCAAAACTGAACGCAAGAATGGCCAACTTACGCCAGAAAGGGCAAAACGGACGTGACGTCCGTTTTCTGTCTGGTCTTTGGCGTCCATTTCACAACAGACCGCGCGTCCCATTGAAACGGACGTGGCAAAAAAAGGCCAAAACATACGCGAGGCATATAATCCCAGTTTATTTCCCAAGAATGGTCATTGTCCAGTAAGAGGAAAGTACGAACCGGATGGCAATCGATATTAGCCACCCTCTGAATGCGTCCCATTGTATATACCAATTCATGCAAAAGATAGTAAAAGATAGTGGTAAAATAAGATCCGTAAATAAATCTACAATATAGGCCTGTTATTGATATACCACACATCGAAACGTAACATCCAGCTAACTGCCCTGACCATTGGCACTGAATGGGGAAAATAATAGTAATAATGAAGTCAATATTACAAAGCTTCAAAATGAAATAAACAACTGCCCGGATTTCACAGTAGGCGTAATAAACATTTTAACTGTATTATGGAACACTAGGCAGTGTAATCATGACATGATTTATTTTTATTTGGTATAATCATACAGGTATGTCTCTATGGTATACCTGTATGCAGTTTATAAATACAGCTCCCTGGAATTTTACCGCGTAACTTGAACACAATGTACGATTTTTGGCAAAAATATTGTCACGGAAAATTCTAAAATTATACGATATTTATTGACGAAAAAAGTCTGTCCACGCTATCAGCAGCTGTTTAACTATCATAGTATATAGTATCTATTCACATTGGTTTTATAATTATGACATTTCCTTTCTTCTTTAAATACGAACCTTAAAATTTGTTAACGTCAATATTATATCAAGCGCTTTGGTTGTCAATTAGATAACACAAAAGTTCGAAGTCGCGACTTTTTTATTTTTGGTTGTTATGGGAAGTTTTCAAACTCCTCTCTTATTTTAACTATTTTACGACTGAACATTAAACCCAAATGGTATGCTTTACACATTTATTCCATGAATATTTCAAAAAAAAAGATACATGGTTTCCTTCCTTTTTTCAGGATAACAATTTGTACTTGACAATTTGCGAACATTCATGTTTGAATTGGGGAAATTAGGAAAAAATACCAATCGTAAGTTTTGAACTTTGTCCTATAATCGGCTCATAGCTAGGAACCATGCGTGCGTTCTCGTGCACGACAAAATAAAATACTAAAACATCTTAAAAATGCCGTTTATTATTTATTTTTACTTAGGACATTTCGAACAATGACAATGTTCAACAAATTGTAAAAACTATAAGACAATGTTAGTCGGAACTTTTATTTCCAAGAATAACCCCATGAGATGACTATACCATTAACTTTATAATATGCGCCCAAAAGAAACGCAATATTTTATTTTCACTCTTAGAAAAAAAATTGCAACTTGGAGCCGTTTTTTGTCCTGGTTGTAACACTCAATGTTATATATTTTCCTAAAATATTTTCCCCACGACTTTGTGGTCAGGAGTTAAAGGTGGGTGACCCTATTATGATCCCAAGTTTTCATTTGTTTTATCCTCACACGGAAGCATATCACCAAAAACATCTGCTTACAAATTTTTAGTTAAAAATCGCCCACCGTTGGATAGTAGAAGCAAAAATGTGTATTAAATTGGCCCATGGACAGTGTGTGTTAATAAATGTGGTATACCACACTTGTGAGACGTTTTTGTTCATAAAATCAAAAGGAAACATTTCTTGGGCCTAAATTCACTGGGGTAATGAGAAAAATATGAGCTTTCTTCTGATACCAAAAATCTCCATTTTGATGAGTAAAGTTTCACTAAGGTGCAGGATTGGTCCTTTTTCATTAACTATCATTCATAACTATCATCTATCATTGATATATCATTCAAAATATCATGATAGTCTCCCCGTTAATATATCATGATAGTCTATCTGATCTGTAATAGTCTATCAAATTGGGACTCTTTTTTAAAATAGCATGCATAACTATCATCTATCATTGAAATATCATATGATAGAGTCTCCGTTGATATATCATGATAGTCTATCTGATATTTTGATAGTCTATTTGATAGTGATAGTCTATCAAATGATAGTCTATCATCACAATGATAGTGTATCTGATATTTTGATAGTCTCTGATATTTTGATAGTCCCTCAATCAAATTCACAATGATAGTGTATCTGATATTTTGATAGTCTATCAGATAGTTTGATAGTGTCACAGAGTATAAACAAGGGTGATATATCTGATAGATTGATAGACTGATAGTCTATCATTCACAACTGATAGTGGATGATAGTCTATCAAATTTGATAGTCTCTCAGAATAGTTTGATAGTCTATCATATAGTTTGATAGTGTCACAGAGTATAAACAAGGGTGATATATCTGATAGATTGATAGACTGATGTCTATCATCACAAATGATAGTGTATCTGATATTTTGATAGTCTATCAGATAGTTTGATAGTCTATCAAATTTGATAGTCTCTGATATTTTGATAGTCTATCAGATAGTTTGATAGTGTATCAGATAGTTTGATAGTGTCACAGAGTATAAACAAGGGTGATATATCTGATTAGATTGATAGACTGAAGTCTCTCATTACAACTGATTAGTGGAACGATAGTCTATCAAAGTTGATAGTCTATCAGATTAGCTTGATAGTCTATCAGATAGGTTGATAGTGTCACAGAGATAAACAGGGTGATATTATCTGCTAGATGATAGATTTCGTGAGCGAGAATTTACAATTGTCTGACTGACATTTATTTTGTCATTTTGAATTAATTAATATTCGCAAGATGTACTTCGTATTTTATATATTTCAAAGTAATTTAACGTTTCATTTGTGCGTTGGCATGTTCACACAAGAGTTAAATAATGTTTTCATATCAAACCGACATACCGTTAGATATATTATGTCGGTTATAATAATGTGAGTTAGACACTCACTGTATTTGTAGTTTTGTAACACATGCGTTTTGAATATGTTGAACAACGTTTTTTGCCTTTGGTGCATTATGTATCTAGCATGTTTAACGTTGTCCATTTTTTGCAATTTAACATCGAGTTTAACATACGGAGTAGAATTGACTCAACATTTGAACTACTTTTGATTTACAAATTGGAGTAGAAATGTATTTACCACCCTTTATTTTTTATTTTGTTTTAGGGTGCGTAAATATGTATCTCTCTCAAGATTTACTGTGTTTATTTCCAGCAGCGTTTCCATTTAATTGTGTTAATATAATTATACGAGCAATATAATTTAGTGACTCCTGTGACGTTATTTTCACATTTCAACGAAAAATCACGCTTCACGATAAGACCAAACTGTGTTCGAAATTAATATACCTGCATTCCTATTAAGTGGCGTTTGTTTATCATCATTACATCGATGAAACAAATGCAATTAACATAGAACATTATACCACCAACACACCCTCCACACGTGTGTACTAATTACTGTTCAACAACAACGTTTCCATTTGTTGTAATTTAATAAATCAGTTTTAAATAATATGATACTAGAATTGACTCAATTAACCACTTTTTTGTCAAAAATCACGAAATACTATAAGCCGATATCTATCTTGTCTTGTCAATTAGAATTATTGGCGAAAATTGAAAACACTCTTCTCGAAACCTGCTAATTTCGAAGAAATGTGGTAAAATTATAACCACAGAGATTTAACCATCTTAAAAAAAACCGTAGCAACTTGACGAATTAAAAGTGTGTTTGAACTTTCATAATAATCAAGTTAATTTTACTAGGCATAATTATGGGGTTCCCTATAGTATAGTTAGTAGTTGGTTTGTTTTTATTCATATACAAAATAAAATCGGTCAATATGAAACCTTTTCTTTCTCTTTATCATTCGTAATTCCATTTAGTAGACCAAGTTTAACCAGGGAGTTATCCTAAGAACTATGGTTTAACACCTCAAATCATGTTGGTATAGGTATTTTGGCTGGCAATCTCTGTCATATTTGTCGCCGATTAAGTGACAAATAGAAACTATTTAAAAACCTTTCTTTTTAGGTCCGGAATATCTCAAAACAAAGGTAAGTCTGTGAATTCTTATGAGTTATTTATTGCCCTGGAAACACACACACAAATACGATACATACACCCGCACGAACACACACACATCACACACAACGCTGCACTTAGAAATTGAACTAGGCGCACCAAATGTAATTATCTACTATTTGTGCGTGATCACAACAAGACCTCACTTATCTTTTTCGACAATTAAGAAATATGGAAGCCGAATATCAATCCCAAACGACCTTAGGTGGTACTGGATCCTTCCATCACGCACAATTTGTATAGAAATGTCCGCTTTTAATGTTTTTCATATAGGCCATGTACATAATACACATTTGGCCTTTATTTAATTTTCGTGCTCTGCAGCGCTGGGGATTACTTATTTCCTTCACTGAATTAAAAAACATATTATCTTAACCACTAAAAGCTGTGTCCCCACATGAACAGAGTGCACATTATGAAAAATGAAATAATGTTCACCACCCCCCCCCCCCCCAAGCACACAAAAAACCTCAATTTATTTCCATAATTCATGACAATGGATATACACATAACCTCAACATGCTCAAGGAACATGGAGCTAATGTAATTCAATAATCGGCCGGAACACACTTCACATTCTTTACATCTGGTCTCTTGTTAATGTCACCAGTTGAATAGACTTCGAATGTTATGCCTTGTCGCATTGTCAATTTCTTTCCTCGGTCGCGATAAAAGTAAATCTTGAGATTCTACTGTGGTTCAATTAACTTTGACCATATGATTAATAATTTTTTTTTCGAAAAAGAAACATTTAAAGGGACCCAAATCATGAAAGCCAGCCCATGCAGGACTGCTCATTGGGCTAACCTAGATCTCGCAAGTTATGTCTTTAACAACCCTATTTCTATCAATTTACCAGAAAGGCAATGGTATTCAGCGACCTACATTTTCAAATCATGAGCGAGGTTGAGTATGTTTGCCCTTTAGTTATGAACAGATACTAGTACTCAATACGCGAATCATAACACCTGAATATAGCTTAAAATCTTTTTCAACTGTAGTGCAGTAACAAGGGGATCTGCATACGCCCTTGTTTGCGAAAGATCTAAGTGTTGTTAGATTGATTGTTGAATATCATTAGCTCATTGTTGGCTTGAGTTTACGGGTACAATGGGGGGGGGGGGGGGTGGTAGAGGCGGGCTGGAAGGAAGAAGAAGGAAGGAGAGGATTAAGTGAAAGTGAGGAAAGGGAAGAAAGAAGAGGGTAAGGAGACGAAGCCAAGGGGAGAAGTGGGAGGGTGGTCCCTGACATTCGGGGAGTAATTTGAGTGACATTTTATTCATTTTCTAATAATTGCACTTTTTTCATTTGGGGGGATACGTTCCCTTCCCCTTTCCCCCGCTTTTCCGTGGTTTACATAATATTTTTAATTTTTAGTTAAGGAAGTAAGTGATCCCCAGCGCTGGAGCTCGAAAAGATCGTTAAATCACGAACGTATCTGTCCTAATAGGCCTTGCAATTGGACCCAAAAAATCAGTATTTTGCTGTATTTCCAAATTACAGGCAAATACTGGCATTTTCTATTTTATATTTAAATGCGAAAGTTATTCCTCTTAATTTGGTTCTATTTCACATCATGGAGTATACTTTCCATTTTCTTGTTTATTTAATTTTTTTATATTATTATTATTTGCGAAATTCATAATCTGTGTTTGATCAAGTTAGTAATCCTATTAAACATGCTTGGTCCTATAGTGTGCCACTTAAGGATTACATACCGTCAGTAGCTATAGTTCTATTTTGGGGTCCAATTATCTTGCTTTGAAAAAAATAGAGTTCGTAATGGAAAAGATGGATGAGAAACTCAAGAGTAGCTATCGTATCGCTTAAAATTCGTTTGAAGAACTTGAAGATCAAATTGGTGTTTGATCTTCCAATTATAATCAGTTTCATTTTAATATTCATAATTATGGGGTTCCCGATATAGGTATTAGTATGGTTTTTGATACAAATCTGTCAATATGACACATTTCTAGTCTAAAACGTTTCTTTTCTTCATCAAATGCACTGTAAAAAATTACTGTAATTTTACCGAAAATTACTGGCAGCAATTATGCCAACAAATTACCTGTAAAAATTCAGTATACTGTAAAATTAAATTCATTCAAAACAATATAAAAACATAGGTATTTGGTGGGGGAATTTTTATAGAGATTGTAAATGCGTGGAAAATAAAAGCAATGACGACCACCCTAACTTTGTAGGCATATCAAAATTTTTACGGTGCATAGACTAAAATTACAGTTTGTTGTAAAATAATTACATCTACTGTCTAAATATTACAGTCAATTTTGAAATGAAAACCTGTTAAAGCTGTAATTTTTACGGGATTTTGTGGACAGAATTGCTGTGCCGTATTTTTACCGTAAATTTTACAGATTTTTTCCTGTAAATTTAGTACTTATCGTATAATGAAAATTCATTATTGTGTATAATAATGTTGATGCTCTTATAATTGAAATAAAGGCTCCACTCTTAATCTTGAGTCATTATAGGCCTGGAAAGTGAACATAAAAGTTTACGTATGTGCTGTAATTTCCAAACTTACAGTCAAATTACTGTAAGTTTTTTACATTATTTTACTGTAAATTGCCAGCTGCTGTAATTTTTTACAGTTGGGTAATTCCATTTGATAGACCAAGTTAACAATCAAAATGTGTTGGTGTTTTCGCGCGTCGATCTGCTGTGTCATTTGGTCCAAGTGAATTGACAAAAATTAACGATCCTCTCTCACCATTGATACTATTTTTTAGAAATTTAAACTACACGCACCGATGTAATTTTTGTACTGTTTGTGCGTAAACCCTCAAGACGAAACTTAACCTTTAGGTAGAGGCCGAAATATCAGTTCAGAACGACCTTAAACTTTTTCAAACGTTCTGTGGTCTATGACACTATACGTCAAAGATTAACTAGGAAGTAATGGTAACACTGGGGGAGGGGAAGTCACCCCAATATTAACTGGATACAGAAAAGCTGAAAATCTCTCACAGTCGGCACACACACACACACGTGGTCAACGTACACATACCCACACCACACCCTCACGCACACCCACAAATACGAACCACACTGCAACGTTTAGAAATTACACGCACCAAATTACAATTTTATGCTTTGTGCGTAAACACATCACGAACGAATACTTTAATATCAGTTTCAAACGCCCTTAATTCCTTTTCAAACGTTCAGCTAAATGATCTGTGACATACCTAAAAATCCTGGAATTCCAAAGTTGGATCCGGAATTTCATTTTACACAAGTTGTGATTTTGGATACGAAGGACATTGATTTGAGCTGAGCTATTTCAAAATTGATTTTTTTTAGTAGGATGGACAAGCTTTATGTACATGCAAAAAACGTGATTTTAGAAATTTTAGGGGCGCTTTCATAGCTTGGTCATCAGGAAATCCTCAAAATCAGAAACCTTTATATTAGAAGGCTGATGACTTGCACAGTCGGCAAACACACACACACACATAAGCTCACATACACACAACACACACACACACTCACACACCACACCCCTACACACACACACAACACACACCCCTACATTACCTACACACACACACCAACACACATCCCGTTACACACACAAACACACCACACACACACAATGAAGCTTTATAAATTAACACGCACCAAATTTAATTTTGTACTGTGTGTGCGTATTCACATCAAGAACGAATTGCCTTTTTATTCAGTTGGTAATCACGATTTTTTTTTGACACTTTGTGTTGGAGGAACACCCAATGTAAAATGGATATAGAATGCGAATCTTCATAGTGGGTATATTATACCGGATATATGCACCAATTAAAGCACCTTGTATAACTTGACAAAAAAAAATTACCAAGATTCGTATATAGTTTAATGTAAAGATCAAATGCCTGGGTACAAAGAGATATAATTATAAAAAATCATACAATGCAAGACGTTCTCCATTTATTTTTTTACAAACCGCGTGATGATGTTATTTTTTACTTGCCTTTCTTTCTCATAACAGAAACATAAAACACAAATAGTTGAATCAAACTTTAAGAGTTCTTTTTGAAAAGAACTTCTTATTAATTATCCGAAACACACTGCAGCTTAGAAATTTTATACGACACACACTAAAAAGGAATTCCTTTATTGCGCGCAATCGTATTGACAAAGCCCGCTAATTTATATCGGCAATAAGAAATATTTTGGCCCGAAGATCAGTGCAATCGACCTAATAGTTTAATGATGTTGAAAACGTAAAAAAGAGTTTTGTAAAGAATATTGAAAACAATTTTCGCAATGGGTTACGTTGCATGTCTTTTACAAATTAATCGTAATGTTAGTTACTTTCTTTCCCCTTTTGATGAACAATGAACATGTAACACAATAGTTAAAATAATTATGTATGCCACACAAAACTTAACGTGTTTATTTTAAAAAAGCCCCGCATGATTAGTGATGTTATCAGGCCAATCGGAAAAATTGCTACAAATTGAAAAAAATACGGTGCAAAAAAAAGTTCACAAGAAATTACATTCGACAGACTGATGGTTTATAATACACTATAAGATTTTAAATAACTTATTCAACAAACAAAACACAAAACATTTCTATTTCATTTTTATTCGGCAACTTTGAACTGATCTAAAAATCCGGAGAAAAGGTTATGTTACGTATAATACACATCACATGTATAGGGTAATACATCGGCTCATACACACAGTCACTTAAAAAATTAAAACGGCTGCGGAAAAGAGAACTAAGGCGTCCGTTTAAGAATGACGCAGTCCGTTGGGCAAATGGCCGCCGGTTCTGACGTCAGTTTTTTAAGGAATGGACACGGTCTGTTGTGCAAATGACGCCGGTCGTCTAGAGGTCTTTGATAAGGAACATAGTAATATGAATGTTACAAAAATTACTTACAATGTGAAATCCTGATGAACCAGCATTTGGATGATCGAATTGGATGAAATTTCACCCAAATCAACCGACCATATTCGTCTCACGTTCCGTTCCTCGTCATTAGGCGATTTTTTACGTCCATTCTGCGTCCATTCGGCTATTTTGACGTCCATCGGCTATTTTGACGTCCATTCCGGCGTCCATTCGGCTATTTCTGACGCCTGTTTATACATGGACGCGTACATTGTCATACGTCCGTTACGTGGTTTTGGGGTTCTAGCGAACTTTCTATGCTTTAGATAAAAGGCTCCAAAGAGAACAATCCCGGGGGGGGGGGCAATTTTGTATTCTTCAAGGTGATATGAGCGTGAACATCGGACTTACAAAATTCACTCTAAATAATATTTCCACCGACTAAAAATTATACCCTAAACAAGTATTTTTTGTCTGATTTTGCTACACTCTAAAGAAGGTATTTTTGAAGTTTTGCTACCCGAAACAAGTAAACAAGTAAAGCAATGCATTGTGTCGTTAATACCACTTTATATCTTTCTTTCTTTACAATATTTTTGATTCTTGCTAATTTTGAGTATTACACGTATATCACAATTTCAGGTTGTAGTAAAAAACATAACCTTTTTTTCACATTTGCTGTTTTTGAGCACTAATCGATTGTACGCGCGTACATCGCCGGTGGAAAAAAGATACCCTTTTTACGCGTTTTCTTGTTCATGCATCATATCCACCTTGGTATACAAGTGGCCCAGGGCAGCCAATTCGCGAATAAAATAGTCCTCTGGAGGTGAGTTGGGGAAGCTGATAGTTTCTGACGACACTGATGCGAGCGGGGTCTTTTTTCTATTGATGTGATCGGGTATGTCTCTGGTAAAAAATCCTTCAAAAACAAGGATGGTGACAGTGCCAGAGAGAATTTCCCGGTAAAAGTAGCAAAATACCCCGAGGAAGGTCATTTTTCTATAACAAGTTTTAATCTGACAGCCTTTTTTTATGACTCACACTTATGATTCGGATCCGTAACGGACTAAACATGTGCTTTATTTCCTGAAGGGTTTCCGAATTCATAAGGGTGTTTTTGGACTAAAATGGGCTTTAGTTCCTAAGGGTTACGACTCATAAGTGTGTCAGAAAAAAAATGTCAGATGGTCAGGTTACGGAAACTCCCGTTAAAGAGTGTGTGGCATCCAAAACAATACAACGGATTACAAATGCCAACAAACAATTAAGATAAATACAATATTGATATAAAAATACTGATAAGATGCAAGCCTACAAATTGATTTAACGCCACCCTCCACAGGTCCCACAAAATGAAAAGAAAATTGAGAACAATTTCCAGGTTCTATGGTAGAGTGCGTGCGCAAAAACCATTCCCCATATTAGAAGCATTATTCATATACTGTCACAGCAACACGTAGGACGTGCAAGAAGAAGAAATTAGTCACCAAGCGATCAAAACAAAAGGGGCCGCGACTTATAGAGAGCATTATCAAACTCCAATCCCAAAATATTAGATTCGTACAGGGCCGTATAGTCCACTCAATCTATGAAAAATACTCGGTAAACATGGACAAATTGTACAGACGGTTTTCTTTGCGTAACTAGCAGTTAATAAGCTTTCCCAAAACCATATCAAAAAAGGTAGAAAAGGGGAAAAGCCTGGCAAAACATGATTTAATTATTGAATGATTAGTTACCCAAAAATCTAGAATATATTAATTTTTTTAAATAATAAAATGGATGATATGGAAAGAAAATTTTTTTTTTTTGCTGCAATCATCAAACTGAGGCATATTTAAATTTCAAAAAGTATTTAGATCATAAAAATCGGGCAATCCAAAGTGTAGAAACAATCCAAAGATTCAGAGGTGGTAGTTTCGTCCTTACGACAAAGTGCTAAATAGTGTATAGAACTTGTTAAGGTGGCTGTGAAGCCAGGAATTCAAAGGAACTGTTTTGCAGTATCTTCTTAATTGTTTGTTCCAACATTATAAAAGTATACATATTGAGAAGGAAATGACTCAAGGAAATCCAAATATGATAATATTGTTCCCCAAAATACGTATTTTTTTTTGTTGAGAAAATCTAAAAAAATAGAGATTTTCAATCATTTTTTTTTTTTTTTTGTTGGTTCCCTATAAAAAAAAATAGAATGTTATAAAAATGTTGCCTTGTTCTATTTGTATTACAGGTATAGTTATAGGGTTCGGTATTTCCCCTTTTTTAAAATTCTGCACTATTTATCAAATTATTTGCCCCAAAAAAGCCAAAAACCGCGTTGTTTCAATTTGGAACAAAACGCCAAGATTTGTATTCAAATGGTTGACATAACTAATCCACGATTTTTAACCAAAAATGAAAAAACTAAAAATACGACCCAGATTTTTGATATGATCATACGAGGCATTTCATTCTTACCTGTTTTTTTTTGTTTTTTTTGCTGATATGGATTGCGAGTAACTGGGAACCGAAAATCCGAATTATCGCCGAAAAGGGTGAACACAGAGAAAATCGCCATTTGTCCAAATATTTGTCCAATTTCGCTACAAACTATAGCCTTACTCCAAACACAAGCGTTTCATCTCTTAGTCTTCACACTGCTTCTGCCCCACCAGGTCAAAATTGCTTCATCGGGATACTTATGATCAAAATTCAACAATTTATGAGGCCTCAAATCGTGAAATTTTTAAATCCCATTCTGTTTGGCAAAAGCAACTAACGTGGGCAACATTTTTACAATGATACAAGTTACCATGGGTGTGCGTCATATTCGAACGATGCATCAAGGCGTTTCTGATGCGCTCTTTACATCGCGCGCGCCGAATAGCACAGGCGCGTATTGCGTAATACGCGAAAGTACCCGCCCTTTTGCAGTCAGCTCATGTGATGTCTGGTCAAAAATGCGTAACATAGGATAACAGTAAAATGAAACAAAATATGAGGAAAAATAAATATAATAGATCTGTTAAAATATATGGAAAGAAAAAGTGTTAAGGCCGGTTAAACATGAAAAAAAAAACTAAAAAATGCCATTTGACTAATTCCGACTTCACAGCCACCTTAAAAGGCAAAACAAACAAATATTTAGTTTCTCTTGCTTTTTCAACGATTTTGTTCCTCTTAGTGCAACTGTAAAAAAGCGGTAAGGAACTCATTATGATATCCATGCATTACAAAGGGTTGGTTATGCTTTGTTACACAAGAAACACATGCTTATCTTGGATTTTGGGGAGTTGGAATAGCTAATGATGTTGTACTGGAGTTTACTGGTAGGGCTATTGCAGGCAAATTCAATGATACATTGGTAGAGATTGAGGACCTAACAAAATGGCTGCCACTTTACTGTGCAGCAGAAGGGTCTTTTCATTGCAAAAGCTACTGGGAGACCAAAAAGTTACTTAAGAAAGTAAGGAGACGATTTGCTGCGAGATTCCCCTAGAGAGAGGCAGACGAGTCCCGCTCTAAATGTGCCATTTGCCTGACAGTGTAAGAAAGTTTGATCGCCATTGTATGGTCAGAAACCGTCACTCTGAAGGTTGTGGCCACGGTACCAGACAGAAAAAACCGACAGAACAAGAGCAAAAACATCGCGGGAAACTCGCTGCAGCGACCCTGAGACACAAGCCCACAGTCAGTGCTCGCCGTCGTAACCCGTCAATGTTACCAAGGTCGTCTTTTAATCGGGCTTGTCCGTCTGGACTTGAAATGGCAATCATCCAGGATACACGCAGAATGCTTTGGAGCGCTGGAGATTACAGGAGGAGAATACAATTCTGCCGATGGCTCCGCACCAGACCAAGAGGATGGCTGAGAAACACATTAGTGGGCGTGGATGAGGTAAATTTCTACCTCAACGGATCTGCACCACCAGCCAAGTTCGGTGCTATGCACCCAAAAGCAAACCCCGCCCGACGGGAAATTTACTTTGAGTGCATATTTTTTGACATAATGAGCATGACAAATTTTCGCAGATACAAATAACTTTATGTTAAAATGTTCATTATTTAGCATGTTTGTATTGCAAGCGGCATTTATTTTATTTTGAAGAAGCAGAAGCCTGAAGACCAATTAATTACTTTTACTCGATGTTTGTGCCCAGGTATGGTTTTCTTGTCTGCTTGAAGATAATACTTTTTTCACTTAGCCAAAAAGTACAAAACAAAATCACATGTCTGCCAAAATTGGATGTATCATCGGTTGCACAAAGTCCCGACTTTCCAGATCTAAAATTATTCGCCAAGCTGAAATATGCCAATTAATTTAAATACCAGATAACCCACATTATCATTTGTTTTCAATGGCACAAAACACACAAATAATAATTTGGATAATTTTTGGGTACTAATCATTCTGGAACACCCTGTATACGCCATATTCGACAAAGTATATCGCTCATAAATGCAGTGTAGGGAGGATTTTCCATTTTTCTGTTAGATTTGAACATGTTTTGCATGGCTATGGCTGCAAGGTTGGTAGCATGAAATTGATATATTAAAAGTGGAAAGTGCTGGTCATCAGATGGCTGCCGTTTTCCCGCCAAAATTGTAATTTGCATTCTAGATGATTGGTCAGACTGCAATCGGGCTGGGAGATCTTATTTAGCAAATTATTATCAGAGTATTTATTCAACACATTGGGTCCAACTAGTGGTCGGGGGACACTCCCTATGCGAAGTGAGGGGTATAGGTGCCTCGGCCAGGTGCAAAAAAAATGGGATCCTTTCCCGGGTCCTTTCAGATAAAATGTACCCAAAAATACGGGGTCATTCGGTACACAAGCTGAATAAAGATGGGGTCATCCAGTATGAAACTTTAAGAAGGGGACCAATAATGTTAAAACCTGAAGTTTTAATAGGAAGTGCCTCTTTTCCAGAGTTCAAATTGCCATGAAATTATAAATTGCTGCAATGAAATTATAAAATGTTAAAAACTCTGCACGTAGGCTGCGAAAATTTTGAATTTGGGTGTTCAAATTCTTTTAAAAAATGGATAATTTTATGCAAACTTGTGATAAAAGTGGATAACAGGAAAGACGAAAGTGGGGGGGGGGGGTCATTGAGTGAACATTTTGAAAAGGGGGTCATTTCCTGGGTAATAGGTAGGACAGCAGCATAAAAAGGCGGTCAAGCATTCTAGACGTCACCAAAGTCAGCATCTCACAGACCTTGACTACGCAGCTCTAACAGGGGATGTGATATGTGCTGCACAGGATCTACTACAAAGCATCATTTGAGAATGCTGCAGATAAAGTCTTCTTCTTCAGCCGTTTTCAATCCACTGCTGGATGAAGGCCTCAGTATGATGTCTCCAGTTCTCTCTCCCTTGCATATTTGTACCAATTAGTTTCATTCCAGAATTGTTGTATTTCATCTCTCCATCTCTTTCTTTGCCTACCTCTGTACAGTTCCTTTTTCCATCAAGTGGTGTCCATATAGTAGTCAGTGTGCTCCAACTTCATCTCCCCTTCTAGTGATATGGCCAGCCCATTCCCTTTACGATGTTTGATTACCCATTATTTCCCTTACCTTTGTCGGTTTTCCCTTTTCCATTTATTAGTTTTGTGATCTTTGTATTTATGTTAAGCATACTTCTTTCCATGTTATGTTTTTGAGCGGCTGCTTACTTCCTTTCATTTTAATTGTTAGCTCCATGTTTCTGATGCATATCATATGATGGGAGAATGCACTGGTCATAGACACTTTCCTTTTTAGCACACTGGTAGATTACCCTTCATAATGTGGGCTGTATCTGCCAAATGCCTTGCCACCCTGCTTTAATAAATCCTTCCCTTATTTTTCATAATCTGTTTCTTTTCGGGTAGATGAACGCGTTGTCTCCCAGGTAGATGTATTCAGATACATGTTTCCAAATCGGTTCCATTAATATGATTTGTTTGTGTGTACCTGATGTGGGTCTCCATTACTTTTGGTCTTCTTCATATTCCTTTTCAGTCCTCTTTTCCCCTGCTTGCTATGGTCCAATCCTGTATGCTGCCCTCCATTTTCCACTGAAGTTTGTAAGCTATGATGACTATATCATCATGCAAAACGGAGGTGGTTTGAACTTCTCACCCATTCACATTGAACCTTTTTTCCCAATTGAATGTCTTTGAAGATGAGTTCTAAGCATGCTGTAAAAAGCTTTGGAGACATGGTATCTCCTTGCCCTACATCTAAATGCCAAGCGACGAATGGATACTACCGTCGATAGGAAGAGAATCGTCTCAAAAAAACTGCACTACCCACGGTACCCAACTCAAAAGGTTAGACTCAGTAACCCTCGGGTCCTATGTTGGACATTAAGAAAGACTTACAGGGCCGTGACCTGATCGCTAATAGCTCGTCGCCATACTCCAAAGAATTTTCGGAAGTGGTCAACCTTTTTTATATTTTAAGAAAGCTAAACTATTTTTCTCATTTGCCCTGTGAAATCTTTAGAGGCTAAAAATATTTGGTTTGGAAGTATGAGCGAAAATGTCCCCATTTTGGTCGACCATCTTAATTTTACCCATATAGGGCTAAGAAATCATGTTTTTAGCTCTCACATGGGAAAAAAAAAAAACTGGTTTAAATATCAGCGCAAATCTCTACAGATGGGGCTTAGGGGTGAATACCATTCTCTCGATGAAAACTTTATTTACTAAATCGGTCGTCCTTTTTATATATTTGTAAAATCACCAAAATATAGTCAAAATTGCACATAGATTTATGCAAATTAGCATGTCTTTGCCATGCTTCCTTTTTTCTACCTTCTTGATATGTTGTTTGGGAGGGTTTTGTATACAACAATTATAGCAAGAAAACTTCTGTACATTTTGTCTAGGTCACCGTATAGCATTGAGTGGACTAGTACGCCGGATTTATTTTGGGGAGTGCGGACCTCGAAAAACTGGACGTTTTTCGAACAAGTGGAACCAATTTTTGATAAAAGAATGACCACCCCCCCCCCCCCTTAATGGTGGTGTCCTTTTCATTGGGCTTTTTGGAATGTTCATCCTCAATCAAAAGTGGACTTTTCTTGTCAAAATTTTCTAAATTTTGGGCCTTTTTTTCAAAATTCAACAAAATTGAACCTTTTGCCCTTTTGTCGAATTTGGGGGTGCGACCGCAACCCTCGCAACCCCCCCCCGCACCAACCCCCCCCCCCCCCCTCCTGCGACAGCTGGATTCGTATGGTCTTCCCATGGTTGTGTTACATACTATTATTTATTCTTTGTATTACCGTGTTGGTCTTCTACGCAACCCTTTAATAATTTTTACATATTGTTTTAGGCTGCTTGTAAACACTGGCGTCAACAAGGTTTTTTTTTTCGTATTGCTGTACCTAGATAACGGCTAATGGCACGCGTAAAAGGTCATAATATATGGGTAACGAACGGGGTGGGGGTCCGTTGGTCTAAAGGAAATTAAGGGAATATCTTGCCGTGTGGATTCTATACTTACCAAGGACCTAAAAAGGCTTGACAAATGAATCATCAATCCCACGAGAGTTGCGGCTGATGGTCCGACATAACCGATATATTCCCACACTTGTGGTAGCGTTTAATATTTGTTTATTCACCTTTTTCATCATCAAGAATTCCGAACTTATTTCATTTGTATCTTCATCAATCAGGAATTTCCACCTGTGATGCATCAAGTCTTTGCCTAGATCTTGATGCCATTCTGTATAGAGAAGCTCCAATCATGAATACTGGCCTCTTGCCGATTTTCCTAACAGCCAGTCACATAGTCATCTTCCACTACAGCCATTGGCAAAGTGTTCTTGTGTTCATAATTTGTATTTCATGTTGTCTATAATCTTGAACCCCTCTTCAGAAAGTTCAACTCTTAGAATCTCTTCACCTTATAACCATCCAAACTTGCATGTAACTTTTCATCAGGGATCGAAACAACACCAAGTGACAAATCTTGTGAATGGCACCTCTTTGAGGGAAATATAATGATCACTGATCGTGAACAAGAACATTATTTTGACGCATTCATGGAACAATACACATGAACCAGTCTGCATATTTTTTTACCATATTTTACTTACCCTTGCCTAATGCATCTTATATTTCTGTCAACCCGTATCTCCGTAAGTCGCAACCCATCAAAAGAACCACAGGACAACCTATTTACATGCAAGTGTCGTGCTATTATTAGTTTAATCATTATAACCCAGGAGCTAGCAGACAATTTGTAACACATCTCGATACAAAGGTTTTGATGATTACTATGTTGACAGACTGACAGGACCCCTGAAACGTGAATCTTATGCCTTAAGGATAGGGGGCCAAGACAAAGTTTGTACAGGGGTCCAAAGTTTAAATTATCCAACATGTTGAAAAGTAACCTTATTATTTTTCTAACCACAAGTATTTAGGAAAGGTATAGTTTTGGACTATCTACACGTAAAGTTTAAGAGTTATAGGTAAAAACAGCAAAAACAATAAACGGTCAATTTCAATTGTACAGGGGGTCAAATTTTTAAGAGTTGCTCCTGATTTGTAAAAAACTTGGTGCAAATATGGATGGAGTTCAAGGATTAAAATAAGGAATAGTTTTGACTGTCTAAATACTTAGTTACCGATGTAGGGGGGCACAAAGGTCAATGTCCCATTGCATTGTAATTGCATTGAAAGGGAGGCACAGACCTAGTGCCGGGGAGCTTAAATTACCTTTGCATCACCTTTATGACACCTTAGAAACATGTAAGTGCCTCCAACCTCTACATATTTGTGCTGGATTTCCCCATGAGGAATTTTCTTTCCTCCCTCTGGGTGCTCCCTACCTACTCTACCTACTTTACCCCTTTCATCTCTATCCATCTTTACGCAACCCAGTTTGCTAGGATAGGTGAATCATTCTGGTTGGCTCGACAGATATCCAATAGAGGTGGTTTGGCGGTTGGCTTTATGCTTGTCCAGGGCATACTAGGTTTCCTGAATCCCATGTTAGTATTTAGAGGCGCCGATCCTCGGATAATCACGACTCATCAGTGATGCCTATCTTGTGGTCACAGGAACACAGATCCTAGTACGGCGTGAAGGTGCAACCCCCACACGGACATCAGGATAGGGGAGGTTGTCTCCGGACTCTTTCCACAATGGAGACCGCATCCTCCACCTCTCTTTTGTCTTGCAAAAACATGTGGGGTGCCAACTGGTGCTGTGACTACTCCTTCTCTCTTTCCTTTATCTCCTTTATTGAGTGAGTAGTTCCATAGTTATATACTAAGGTCAAACCAACTATGGGGAAATAGTACCTGCTGCCTCTTGTAGGTTGGTTCGTGTGCGAAAAAAAAGGCTAAGGGACCATCCTGACAGAAAAAGGCAAACTGCTGCTGCCTTGGCGATTGTCACCTTGAAAGACAAAGGCTAAGGGACCTTCCCCAACAGAAACGGGTGTGGAGACCTGGGAATCCCAGCTACTATTAGCTAATTGAACAAGATGAAATTTTCACAACGTAGCACCAGGGTTAACACCTCCTGATTTAAAGTCTGTGCCTTCCGAGTCCAACATTGGTCCTTATACCAATATGCATGATGGGTTGGTCCTAAGCCTATGCGCCCAACCCTGATATCGAAAAAAGATCCTGGACCCTTTTAGTTAGACGCAAAAATGCTTTCATCATTAGCACATTTAATGTCCAAACTTCAACAAAAGCCAAGAAAGAAGAACTCATACATTAAGCACAACTGTATGATACCGATGTCATCTGCAATACAAGAACACGCATTGTGCACAGTGAACCTCTACTACAGGAGAAACCATGGATTATGCCTTATTACAGCCCTGCTGGAAGAACAAGAGACATGCAGCTACAAGGAGGTGTGGGTTTCTTGTACACCAAAGGCTCTCAATCTGTGCCAAACCTTGTCACTTTAAGGAGCGCATCTTGAAGCTTACAACGACGGGCAATCCTGAAACAACAGTCTTGCTGTTACAAGTCCCCAACAACGACTATCCCGAAGAAACTGTCTCTCACTTTAACCATGAACTTTCCACTGCCCCCAGTACAGTTCCAGCCCCTAATCTTTTGTACATCCCTGGAGATACAAACGCTAAGCGTGGCCTCGACGACGCGCTGTTCACTTGCAGCAGCGAGTCTAACAGAAATGGAATGTACATTAAGGGACTTCATGGCACAATTTAACCTTGTTGCCACTAATCCAAATTCCAAAATCATTCAGGTAGACTGTGGCACAACACAAATCACTCCACCTCCCAAATGGAGAACTTGTCCAACTGGACGATATTCTGGTCAGAAAGAGTGGATTAACAGCATAAGAACTCAAGAGCCTACAAACACTTTTGAAGCTGTTAATTCTGATCACAGAATTGTCTCTTGCAGACCGATAGTATCGCAGGTAACACCTCCACCGCCCAGAGACCCATGAAAACAGAGACATTGAGGAAGGTAGTGGGGATACAAAGCTTTGTGAGCAGTATACTGTTAATGCGGTACATAACGTTTCCAACACTCTGGTTGATGAGCTTGAAGACAAGACTCCAGCAGCGCAAGTATATAATGTCCTTACTTCAGCCAACAAAGAAATGGCATTGAGATGCTACCTAGAAGAAAAGAAAAGATCAAAACGACAAATCATCAAAGCAGTGAAAAAACCTGAAGTCTGCAGCCAAGAAAGCAACCGTACTAATCTCACAGAAGCTCCAAGCAGAACTTTGATGCTGCTAAGGCTGCAACTTGATTGACGCTTACAAATGTGGTGCTTGAGGAGCATTTTAAAGTCCAAGGCTGCAGCACTTGACGCCCTACAATCTTTAAAACAAGCATGCTGCTGCCGGGAGGCCTGGAGGGAGCTGACCGATAAGTAAGCTACCCCACCTATAAGATCAAGGTGAAACAATTGAAGGGCGCCTTGACACATGGTTTCTCGTCAATCACTTTATTCTCTCTTGGCAACCAGTTTCAGATAACACTACCCCTTGATGAACCTTTCTTCAATCACAAGAAGACAGACAACCCTTCCCATCCCGACGGCTTTCACTATGGAGGAGCTTCAGACCTTCTGCCTGAAGAACTGGAAGAACACCAAGCAACCTGGTCCCGACAACATCCTGGCAGTAGTCCTGGAAGAATCCACTAATCCATTATCACTGTTAGAATTTTGTATAACACCTACAGGAAACAAACGCGCTGCCTTTTTCACATCATTCATCGTCCCTCTATACCCAAGAAGGCGACCTCCAACAACCCCAAAACTACAGAGGAATTACACTGTCACCACTGCTCTAAGATTCTACAACTCCATGCTGCTCAACAGAACATCACTCCTCACTAGATCAGATCCCATTCTCAGACTGAACCAGAACGGTTTTTTTCGCCAAGGCATATCAACACTACTCAGATACTTGCCCTCGGAGGGATCATGGAAGAGTTGAGAATTTCCAAGAGAAAGCTTCAATTGGGTTTCGTAGATTTTTCCAACTGGCTTTTGACAGTGTTAAAGGGATGTATGCGCATATTCTCGCCAACTCACGGTGTCCCAGGTGAGACTGTCGGGGCGGTTGCCATCATGTATGATACCCATATAGCTTTGTGGCAGACCATGGATGGGCCAACATATTTCCCTAACAACTACTGGATCCTCCAATGAGATACTTTGCTCCCTATCCTTTTATCGTGGTTGATTCATCACCAGACAAGTCTGACATCATGAACGACACATGCTGCTTCACAATCAAACCCAAGCGTTCCAGACGTTACATGGGTCAGCATCTTGCAGACCTTGACTACGCAGATTATCATCTCTAACAGCTGATCTGAATGTGGTGCCAAGATCTACTACATCCTTTGAGAATGCTGCAGACAGTCGGCCTACATCTAAATGCCAAGAAGACTGAATATATGACTGTCAATAAGGAAGACTATCATCAACGTATCTGCACAGCAGATGGGAGCCACTCAAAGAGGTCAAGGACTTCAAGTATCTAGGTCTATGTTGCCGACCGCAGAAAGACTTTCCTGTCAAACGCAAGGACAACAGCTTGGATGCTGCAATAACTACACCACTTATGCAATCTGGTATCTCCATTCAACCAAGACTGAAATTGCTTTAGACCTGTGTAGAGAGTTCCCCTGTTATATGGGATCTGAGACTGGACCATGAAGAAAGACTACAGGATAGACTGTGGCACCTACAACACCAAGCTTCTTATGCGAGTACAAAACATATCCTGGCTTGAGCACAAGACCATGGCACAGATATATGGAGATATCCCGACAATTTCATCTTCTGTTGCCCCCAACGCCGTGCACGATTTGCCGGTCAGTGTCATCGTGCGATTGACCAAGTAAGTCTCAACGTCCAATTTGAAGTTACCCATGCCAAAACAGGGGTCGTCGCCCCTTTGACTACTTGATGTGATTGCTCTACACATCCAGCATGAATCCTCTGACATCCCAACCTAATGACAAACGGGACATTTGGCGCTACAGTGGTGAACAGCATCTCGCTGCGGCCGTTTAGAAGAATCGAAATTGTTTTGTTTTAATAACGTCTTAAGTCCTTCACCAACGAAAACGCCTCTATTCCAGAACATCAAATTTGTTTTAGAAAGGGCGCTCGTACCAGCGATTACAAACGCTTATTGATAAGTATAGGCCGACATAATCGTGCAAGGAAATGTTTTTATTGATTTTTCAAAGGCATTTGATACTGTTGGCGTATGCTCTTTTATATAATTGACGGAGATTGGTAATGGTGGACATTTCTTAGATAATTCATAGTAATGGTATGTATTCTTCAGTTTCATGTGCCTAATCAAATTAATGATAAGTGGCGCCACAACCCCGCTGTAGCTGTAGTGCATCAGACAAGATGTGGTGACGATGAACAAGAAGAACTGTCAATACTGACAGTTTTTAGTGAATTAATTGTCAATGAATAATGAGTTTCGCGGACTCCGAAGAGTTCGGTCTTGCGAGGGACTGCCGTTTTAAAAAAAACATTTTGGTTTGTTTCTTTTTTTTATGAATTGTATAATTATTTGACCTAAACTACAAGTTTTGGGTGATGTCACTCAATACTTTGAACTTTTATATAAATGAACATGGTATGTTGGATGAGACTCTATTTACGCATCCGGCATTGCCATACTAGTCGGGTCCACAGCCACGCGCCACAGGGAACTGGTGTTTTCTTTCGTTGATCTGTTTTCTTGTTTTTTTTTTTTTTTTTTTTTTTTTTTTTGAATTTTTTTTTTTGACTTATTTTTTCCCGCTGAATACGATGGTACCGGCAGATAACTTTGGTAGACATTGACCAATTTTGTGTTTTTTGGTATCCAATCTATAGGTTTTTTTCGGGCATGACAAATGACTAAAATAGCTTTCAAATCCAAACTAGCTGCCTTTCCCAAAATTTAACATGGCTGCCCAAAAGTGAGTTTTTGGAGTATTAGGTGCATATTTCCAATTTTGAGCATTTTTCGGTTCTTTTTTTATAAGTTGTTTTGGCATCATGAGGTGGTTAAGGCACTTCCAAAATCCCAAATGGCTGCCATATGTCCAAATATTCAATTTTGAAAAGCTGCTGTATGTCCCAAAATCAAATTTTCCCGAAAATGTCATTTCTTTCAACATTTTGTCTAAATTAAACATTTTGCATTTCTTGGGTGAATATGTATTATGTTATTTGGCAACTCAAGGTCATCTATTATGTTTTGCAGATTCAAAATGGGTGCCATTTGTTTAAATTTCCAAATTGGTTTTTTTTATTAACTATCAAATTCAATTGAATGAGAGGTTTTTGCGATCGAGCGCGCCATGCTTTAATTTTTCTACTAGTTCCGGAACGTTGTAATGTTGGCGTTTGTGTTGAAAATGTCACAAGCTGCGTCTCAATCAGGGGCTGATCTTTGTGTTTGGATTTGAATTTGAAATATTAGCGGATGGAGTCAGTTGGGGTCAATTTTGGTGTTTTTTCCATTAAAGGCTACACTTAGATAAACGACATGATGCACTCCATATGCTACCCTATCCGCGATTTACATTTCGGTATTCTACGCTGAGGAACCATATCTGGGTTTCATGCGCACACTGGCCTGTTTTCGGTTGTTTTGCAAAATGAAGGACACTGCTAAACTAGACCCTCTCCGATGCTTGGCTGAGCTTCCTCTATTAGAGGTAGTCGAACACTGTTCCACAAAGCCACCGTTGTATCTTCGCACCTTGAAACGGTTTAAAAAACAGTCCTGGTATTTGGAAGTTGACTATTTAGTTTTCTTTGCCTATTACCTTCCCAACAAATAAAACAAAAAAAAAAAACAAATAACACGGTCCTCGGAACGCAATGTGTTCGCCTGCCGTGGCGGTTGTAATGAGGATGCCCTTATAGGACCTTTGGACCTTGGCATGTGAACTTTTGACCCCATCAACAATGTGGACTCCATGTTGCACCTATGAACCAATTTTATGGTTCCAATTGAACTTCAACTTTTCAATTGAGGTCAATTTTTGCATTTTAGCCTATCTTGCAACTGGACCTCACATGACCTTTGCCTTGCCATGTGAACTTACCTCATCAACAATGGGGATCCAATGTTGCACCTATGACCGCAAGTTTTTGTTCCAATTGAACTTCACAACTTTCAACTTTGAGGTCATTTTATACATTTTAGGCCTATCTTGCAACTGGACCTCACATACCTTTGACCTTGCCATGTGAACTTTAAAACCTCATCAACAATGAGGAATCCAATGTTGCACCTATAACTCTTTTAAATCTAGTCGTTTTACATTTTAACGTTTTTACATCTTACCATTTGGACCTCACACACGACCTTTGATCTTGTTATGTGACCTTGACCTCGTCAAGAAAATGAGGCATTCCCTCCATGTTTGTATCTATGATATCAGTTTGGTTTAATCCCTCGAAGTTAGCGGATACCACAGGCAAATGTTAACTTTTTCACAACACCAGACAATCAACACAACAGACATCAACATGGACAATATGTCCTTATAATATAGGCAAGCAAACCCACACACACACACACACAAAACAACCACTGACCCTATTCTCTATGGAGTGTATACAGTGTCCTCTTTCTTCCCCCCCTAATGACCTATATGGACCTTTGACCCCATTTTCTCAATTCTATAAAAATCGTCTGCAAGACAATGTATGGACAAAACTAATTAAGGAACCACTGTCCGGACGTTACGGGATGCACCGAATGACCCTCTTGTGACTCATGTCCTTTTGACCTCTAATGACTAGTGACCGTTGATCCATGGTCCCAATATCTACCCTTTCTGCAAATAAGTACTGTGACCACCCACCAAACATGCTCAAAGAAACAACTGGGTACATTGACACTCATTGGGGCATACCTTTTTGAACTCTAAATCACCCGCAATGACCTTTGCACCCTGTTTGTTACAACACCTACATGAAGTTTCTCCAATTACAAGTGTATGGTCACCCAAAACTGTTCGCAAAATAGCCGAGGGAAACTGCATATGGGGCACACTACAGATTTACTTTACTTTTCTTTAAATGACCCTACCTTACCTTTGACCCCTTTCTCGCAGAATAAAATGCTGCAATAACCTAACTTAAACAAGAACCTCTAGGACCCATAACCCCTTAATCCCTAAAATGCCTTTTTTTTTTTCAAAAATCACGGAGCGGAACCCCTGCCTTTGGTCAGGTCGCGAGTCATTTAGGGACCCCAGGGACGTAAGGGCTGTATCCCTAGAGGAAAAATGACTACCTATACCTGACCATCACCCGCAAAAAATGAGGTAGCTTTATTTGTCTTGTTAGATCTGCGAGCAAGTTCCCTTCCCACTAAATAAAGGCAGGGGGTCCTCTCCGCGATTTTGAAAATTGGATTTAGTAATTTAGAGGGTATAGAGTTGCACAGATTGACCTCCACTGATAGCCTGTGTGCGTTAAAACCCCATTTTGACAATATATAAGAAGAAATAAATATAGACGTATCGTCACCAAACTTGCTCCAAAACCGCAAACCTAAGTTTAACATATCCACTGGTCCAGGACTCAAAAGTGATAAACACATATTGAACCCTTCTCATGTGTACTAACCCACCCTATGTTGAACTTTTGACTCCCTTTTGTTAAATCTATTCGCTTGAAAATAAAGTGCTGAACCACCATTAACTTGCCTCAAAACCACTGGGCAAAGGACCGTGGTGTACACATATTTATCTCTAACGCCCCTCCTGACCTTTTGACCCTACCATAATATAACACATTTTTCCAACCAAATTGAATAACCCAAAAAATTCCTCAAAGAACACCTGGCCAACACTACAGGTTATATGACGACCTGAACATTAATGTGCCTATATGTCTTCGGACTCCATTTTTGTAAAATCAAAACACTGTCTTTTGCAAATACAATGCGATGACATACTAAAAACAATCGCTGGTCCAGAACTTATTATGTATATGAATGACGAACATGTGGTTGTTTTGCACAGATTGATCACTAAGACCTCTATGTGGCTCTTTATCACAAAATGTGTTCAAAATCTATAAAACATTGTTACAAATAAAATGCTGGGCGGCAACTTAAAAAAAAACACGTTCGCAGGCTCCAATATGGTACTTCATTCTCTATCCGTCCCATTTGATCATGATGCTCTCGTTTTAAAATTCATCAAATTATGGAGCCCCAATAACCTAATAGATGGACAACAAAGTCAGAACATTGTGAATAGCAAACGCAAATTTGAAGATTGTATTTGCCCTCAACCATCTCTCGATTCAAACACTTATACCTAGAAACCATAAATTGGCCCAAATAGTCATTATACACTAAATTTTTTGGATTTGTTGAAGGTATTTAATCAGCTTGTCATGCCCGAAAACAATAGAGGATCCAAAACACAAATGGGTCAATGTATACCAAGATACTTTTTTCCACCACCCCCCACCTTCGGTTTCCCCGGGGGACCGCTTTGGGCACACTTTTAAAAAATCTGCCGGTACCATCGTGGTTCAGCGGAAAAAATCAGTCAAGAAACCTATCAACAGAAATTGACACATTTCCCTTTTGCGCGTGGCTGTGGCCTGTGGAACCCGACTAACGCTTCGCACCTAACGCGGCTAATTGAAAAGTTACAAGATAGTCTCAAGACCCAAGTTTAAGGCCTAAATTGGCATATTTTTGGCAATTATAAACTTTGGCCTGGTTCTCGGGCCTTGTTTTACTCTTATGGCAAGCTCATTGTATATTAATTAGAACTCTGTTTATGGGTTGTTTTACACTCAGGGTACCTCGGCTGTCCATTTGGAGTGAAAAATGAAGTCTCATGATTATTTTCATTATGTTTTTGATATAGTAGGCAAGTCAGAAGTATAATTCCCCATTTTTAGGCGTCACTCTTCATGTAACAATTTTTTATGATTGAGCAAATTTAATTTTTCGAGAGGACAAGTTTTTACGGTAACCTTCATTCATTTCCTACTTTGTGGGAAAACAAAGTGCTTTGATTTTTTTCAGTATTAATGTTTTTTGTATCATAGATATTCAAGAGTAATCATTTCCACAAATTTGAGTGTGAGGTCTTCAGGAACAAATTTATGGTTGGCAAACTTCATGTTTTTCGGAAAGGACATATTTTGACGGAACACCCGACTTCCAACATTTGATCGTGTGATACAGGAAAATTTAATAGGTAGCCACCAAGTATTTATTACAAATGTTATAGAACATACACTAGAGTTTTTAAAGAAATATCACAATCAATCTGTCAATTTAGTTTAATTTTATTAACCTAAATTCGGAGAGGACTTTTTTGACGGAATTTACCACAAAATTCAATTGACACATCATGTTACCAAATGGTCCCCATTCTTTTAAAGATTTTGGATATTAATTAAACCTTGCCTCAAATGTTATTTCTGTTATGTTTAATGTTTGTCCCAAAATGTTCATTAGGACATGACTGATCTCCAAATATGAACTTCATCAAATGAGACAAGTCATTTTAAAGCAATTTCCTTTCCATACATAATTTCATATTTTTGTTAGTCATCAAGCATTTTGAAATGGTTCTTTGCAATCTGTAGGTAGTGCTTTTGTTTGTTGGGTCTTTAAAGCAATATTGGCACATTTTTTTGAAGAGCCGCCCCCAATTTTCAAAATTTGATATGGTTTGCACAGTTACGTTGGTAATTGTCTTTGAAACTATACCCTGCACACGAGAATGCTCAAAATGCGTATTATCACAAAATAAGCGATTTATGTAATTAGAATTGGGATCCCCAGATTGGACTTAACGGCAGAGCCTGAAATGCTACTTTATGCCGTCCATGATGAATATTGCCACCTCGAGAAATAACCGCTAATTGACTTGCCGCCCGAACTCTTAAACAACTATGGCTGACGTAGACCGTACATGGGCTATTTCCCGGGCTATTTCACATTGGAAGGCCGTTTCCAGCAGCCGTTGAATTATTATCGGGACCCCGAGAATAATTATTCTAGTAGAAATTTCCTTCGTTTGTGACACATAGACATTTTTCGAGCTTAACCATTCACGGTATATTTTTACTAGCCAGTTACCAATCGGCAACCGTTTCAAATCTCCAAATTTTTGAAAAATTGGGGGCGCCGCCCTCAAAAAACTGTGCTAATATTTGCTTAAGTTGGAATAGTACCATTTTATTGAAAAAGTACAGAAATGTTTTTTTATGGGTCACATTAGTGTTTCACCAAAGGTACCCTGATTGTAAAACAACCCTTATACCTATACACAGTGGTTAAATCGAGTGAACAAACCTTGTTTTCACGAAAAGGCAATGTTTTCACTCGAAAAAACTGTGTTTTTTCTGATAAACGGGTGTTTTGTCGAAAAACATGTTTATATCGATAAACTTAGTTTTTATCAAATTAAAAAACTTTTTATTTTTTGCTTTTATAATTTTATTTGATAAACAGAGTTTATCGAAAACATTGTTTTTCGATTGAAAAACATAGTTTATCGGTGATAACCCTCAGTTTATAGCAATCGAAAAACATTGTTTTTCGATTGACAAAACACTGTTTATTATATCGGCGATAAACTGAGTTTATCGAATTAATATACATTGAGCTTGCCCATACGACTGTGAGACTAATACGAGGAAGGTTCTGAGTGATCTGAAAGGAGATTTCCCAAAACAGACTTCAGAAATCTCCATAAAAGAAATTGGCGGTTGTAATTTTGTCTGCACGGAAACATTGCGAATAATATCTAGAGTTTAAACCAAATTCATTGTAATTACTTTGAAATAAAGACTTGCCTGAATACTGAGGATAATATTGCCACTCTACAAGGTCTGCCATTTCGCAAATCTTCGTAAGTACACTAGTTTTAATGGGACGGGGGGGAACAATGACACCAAAATATTATGCAAACCTTGCACTGTTGTTTGTACACTATACATGCATCATACGCAAAGGGTTGTCCCAATAATTGTGACTACACAGTTGGACATTCATGTTAACCTGGTCAGTATCATATCCACTGAATGTGATATGATAATTTTCAGTGATAACATTCGTGATATGATTTTAATGAACCAGTGTTAAAATAAAGCACAATGTGTAGTAGACTGTGTCACAGTGTAGTCAAATTTGATTATGCACTTGTCAAGTTCAATCCGGCCCTGGGGGTCCAGTGACCTAGCGGGCGTATTATGCCGGGATAGAGCCGGGCATGTACAAAAAAGTATTGCCCCGCAAGCTGGTGGGGATGTTAGCCGGGACTTGGCCGGGAATTGGCCCGTTTCACAGTAATGCCAACTTTTTGTCAACCTGGGGGTCATTTTTTCAAACTTAGTGAAAAGCTTTGTATAGTTTTCAATGTGTGTGTAAGACTACAAATTTTAAGGAAAAATTGAAAGCACACCTTAATCTTATCTCCTTTATTACTTTTTAATCAGAGAGTTTAAAAAAAAAAAAAAAAAAAAAAAAAGCAAATATTTTTTGATGGAAATTTAGCTTAATTGCCAAAGAAAATTACACTTGTCTTATTATAAATGTAATGTAAAGTGTGTACCTTCGGGCAAACTTCTAACTGAAATATGAATTGATCTTGAATTTCACCAATTTCTGTATTTGTTAATATGCAATTTTGTAAATCTTAAAAAAAAATGTTCTTGACATAAAAAAGTTTTTTTTATTTATAAAATCAAAAAACTAACAGAGCAGAGATGATTTTCATGGATTGATTAGTTGTAGTTTGAGAATATTTGTACAAATGCAAGCAAATCTTGCCCCATGAGTTAGCATATCATTAAGCTTTATGTCCAACGTGTTGGACGTGACATGTGAACGAAAATTTTGACTTAAAATATTATCTTTGACATTTATTAAAAACAGAAC
>JAMKCH010048900.1:0-10174 GCA_023653785.1 Ophioderma brevispina
AGCTAGACTTCTTCATGTACACATAGTCTACTACCAGATTAAGAAATGCCCTTTGATTGGCTAAATTTACAACATATAATTCTGAGTTAACTTTTACACAGCGTGGGAACGCACAGTCTGTACAGGTATGTACCTGCTAAGTAAAAGGCAACAGATAGTGGTCTAATTCAAGCTATTTTTTTGGATTACTGTAAATTGTCTACCAATGGTATTCACACTGACTAAAGTAAGTGTCTTGACTTAGCTTGACACATTTCAAATGTCAGGTCATCCTATCATTAGAAATGATCTCAGCATCTGGACTATCTGGCATGGCTGACACTTACGAATACTTTGTATCATACTTACAAAATTGCACCCACATAATATGGCTTCCACTATACCAGCTGTAAAAGAAGCACAGTTGAGACTACCTGTGTGGTAAATAAAAACAAAAGAGCAAAATATTATTGATAACAGCTCATCCCATTACAAGAAATATCAAGTAGGGACCAATGACTTCATCCTGAGGTACCACCATACATGTAATATGCTTTCCATTTTACCAGCAGTAAAAGAAGCACAGTTGACACTACCTGTGTGATAAATTTGAAATGCTAAATATCATTGAGGCTTTAATCCCACTGTGAGAATTACTAAGTTAAGAACCACAGATTAAACTCAGACCCATAACAGAAGTGCAGCCAAAGCAGTAGTTAAGATGCATAGTTCTAACCACGTTGGTTGCCTGTCTTCTACACAATCTGTATCACTTTGTATTTCTATGGCATAAAATGCACTGGGAAATGTTCCTTTATGACCATATTGAAATCAACATTGACTTTCAAAATTGTTAATCCCCAGATATAACTCACTAGGTATTCCCCTGGTGTCCCATATATGTCCTCACATGTCAACAGAAATTACTAACTAGGTATTCCCCTTGTGTCCTCACATGTTAACATTGATGACTCCCTAGGTATTCTCCTTGCATCCTCACAAGTCAACAGAAATGACTATGTATTTCCCTTGTGTCCTCACATGTCAACAGATATGACTCAACAGGTATTCCCCTTGTGTCCTCACATGTCAACAGATATGACTCACCAGGTATTCCCCTATGTCCTTGCATGTCAACAGAGATTACTCACTATGTATTCTCCGTGTGTCCTCTCGTGACAACAGAGAGGACTCACTAGGTATTCCCCTTGTGTCCTCACATGTCAACAGAAATGACTCACTAGTTATTCCCCTTGTATCCTCACATGTCAACATATGACTCACCAGGTATTCCCCTTGTGTCCTCACATGTCAACAGAAATGACTCACTAGTTATTCCCCTTGTGTCCTCACATGTCATCAGAGAGGACTTACAAGGTATTCCCCTTGTGTCCTCACATGTCAACAGAGAGAACTCGCTATGTATTCCCTTTGTGTCATCACATGTCAACAGAGGACTCACTATGTATTTCCCTCCATTATCAAATAATATTTCAAGCATTTAACCACTTTGGAATGAGAAGACTTTGATGATTTACAGAGAAATATCACCAGCCGGCCATCAAGCAAATTGTCAGTTTCCTCTCGCCATCTGTTGCCTACCATCACATGAATGATGTATGTCACATACTAATACATTTAAACCTAAATATAGAATCTTATCCAGTCATCAGATCTAGAAGATACACAAAACATGTGGGCAGTGCATTGTAAGTTTATCATGGATGATAACCTCCTCGTGGTGACATCCAATGTATGTCAGTGTGTCTTATGTAAGAATCCATCATTAAAGGCCCAATCTTCAAATCGCTAATAGCATCATCCCCAGAAACCTTGATTTTACCTGGAAATGGTCCACATTCTGTATCTGAAGAAAGCTACTATTTTTCATATTTACCCTGTGAAATTTTAGATCTAAAGGATGTTTGGTTTGGATGTTATGAGTGAAAATGTGCCCCATTTTGGTCAACCAATATTAATATTACAAAGCACTCTATGTGGATTACAAAATGACGTTTTTAGCTCTCACATCAAAACGGGTGTTTTTCCATAGGCGCCAAAGGGTGTATTGAGTCCATAACACAATGCACCGATTTTGGGAAATTTCACTTCAATATCATGCAAAAAATCATATTCTAAAAAAAAAAAAAAAAAAAAGGCCCAGTCCTTCAGTCACAAGTACTATTTAACTTCTCACACCTAGATTTCCCTTTCTAACAATAATCATTACATCATCATCATGCATAAACATAACCTGAATCACATCACTTTCCATATATAACTCTGTGGGGAAATTCCCTGATCTTACAATGTTTTGATCTCGCAAAGCATAAACAAGTTGACTCAGTTTCTAAGTTTACATCTTGGGGAATTCCCCATTTCCCTTATTGTGCAATCTATCTAACAGGTGCATTTTGCATAAACAACTCTAGGGAATCCCCCTTTCTCTCTTTTATAGTAAACAAAGTGCTTTTCCCGTGAGAAAGCTTTTCTCAAATAAAATTGAGAAAATAATATTTTTAAAAGTTTAATCAGAAAAATGAAGGCCATATAACAGTATTACCATTGTGTCCTCACATGTCAACAGAGAGGACTCGCTATGTATTCCCTTTGTGTCATCACATGTCAACAGAGGACTCACTATGTATTTCCCTCCATTATCAAATAATATTTCAAGCATTTAACCACTTTGGAATGAGAAGACTGATGATTTACAGAGAAATATCACCAGCCGGCCATCAAGCAAATTGTCAGTTTCCTCTCGCCATCGGTTGCCTACCATCACATGAATGATGTCACATACTAATACATTTAAACCTAAATATAGAATCTTATCCAGTCATCAGATCTAGAAGATACACAAAACATGTGGGCAGTGCATTGTAAGTTTATCATGGATGATAACCTCCTCATGGTGACATCCAATGTATGTCAGTGTGGTCTTATGTAAGAATCCATCATTAAAGGCCCAATCTTCAAAGCGCTAATAGAATCATCCCCAGAAACCTTGATTTACCTGAAATGGGCCCCATTCTTGTTCTGAAGAAAGCTATTTTTTCTCATTTACCCGATGAAATCTTAGAGCTACCCAAGGATGTTTGGTTTGGAGGTATGAGTGAAAATGTGGCCCCATTTTGGTCAAACAATTGATATTAATATTACAAAGCACTCTATGTGGATTACAAAATGACATTTTTAGCCTCACATCAAAACGGTGTGTTTTTCCATAGGCGCACAAAGTGTGTATTGAGTCTAACACAATTGGCACCGATTTGGGACATTTCACGTCAAGATCATGCAAAAAAAATCATTTCTAACACAGAAACCTTTTACACTTCACAAAGCACTACTAGGGAGGACCAGCTGATCACCATTGTGTACCTCCCAATTTAATCCTTTTTTGATTTTTTTACCGATAGACCATGATATGTGCATAAAAAAAAATTTCATTAACAGAAAGATGATTGTCATTTATAATACACGTAATGTCTGAATATGGTAGGTTGGTCCATTTAACTCAGGTGAATTGAACATATCCGTGTTCTATTTCATGGGGGTGGTCAGTTAAACGACAGGTGGAGGTGATATATGAGAAGTGTTAAACCATCTTATCAGGAATGAGAACTATAAGTTCACCTAGCTCCTTCTGATATATTAACCATTTGATGGCAAGTTGCCACTAAATGACCAAATACAGGAAATATCTTCAAGTAAGACTTAGGGCGTTTTAATTTGATAAATACCCCATGTTGTCTACTTGTTATTGAACCAAAAGCTAGTAGACTATGCGTAAGATCTTCAATTTCCATCATTTATGGCAAGATATCAAAGTCCATCTCTTAACTCAAGATGTGCTACAAGAGCTTCAATATCATCCTTGTGAGATTTCACAGTATCTTGTTGCTCATACATCAATGCAATCAAATTGGGTGGAAATTTGTGAAAACCTTTTTTTCAAGGACATCTCTGAAAACACTACACAGCTGTTGGAAAGTCTCATTTAATATGACAAACTCCAGATAAAACAATTATCGCTGTCGACACACTTTTGACAACTGATTGGAATATTAGTCACTAACTACATTGTGTAAATTTTCCGAATTTCAAATGAGGGGCAAATGGTGATTTTCTTTAAAAAAAATATAGTTTTCCAAGTCTTCTTGGAGGAGGAAGAGAATGGGCATAACGAGGGCGCTAAAACATACAAAGCAGACTTTGTAGGCCTATATGGCCAAGATTTCTGCAATGGAATTGTCTAATTTTTGCAGAGATGATAGATCGCATGTTCCTGCTTATATCAGTTGTCCAAAAATTGCGGTGCCACTGCTAAAAATAAAAGAACAATTTGTATATATGGGGTCAAAAACAGCTGTGAATTAACAAGGTGTTTAAAATTCAAGTTGAGGGCAAGGGAGGGCGGGTGGTGAAGTGCTCATTCACTCTCACTGTCACCAATGCGGCCCGGTTTCAATCCTGCGGAGCCTGTGTCGTACATGAATTTGGTTGCCGATCATTACCTGTCCTCTCAGGGTTGTCTCTGAGAAAATTTGGTTTCCTCCTGCATCTAAATTCGGACTTCTTCCCATACAGCCTTCCTTGTCAGTATGGATGTATAGTTGTGTTGAGCGCTAGGGCACTCCACAGCGGCACCCTTTAGATTTGTCGCACGTTATAAGAATTAAATATTATTAGATTATGCAAGAGAAACTAGGGGTTATACAACAAATACCCCCAATTTAGTTCTCTGGAAATACAAAAAAAAAATAGTGATGTTTTTTGACTGAAGACGGAAGCCCAATATCGCCTATGTCATCTGAGTTTCATACAGCTCTTCTAGTTTATACATGTATCTGGCATTTGAAATATCTTGCCGACCCCTTCTTTCAGCAGTGCAACTTTTTTACATGCATCCTGATACTGCACACTCTGGATTTTACACACAATTAGCAAAATTAGAAATCCATGTTCCTCAATGTTTCATTAAGTGCGGTTGAGAACCATTCCTCTTTACACACATAATGTGACTGTAATGAATTGTTGGGGCTGTTAGAAAAGAGAGGCTATATATAATTGTGATTTAAACATTTTAAGAGTTGTGTTACAAAGGTTAATAATTGCATGTCTTATATCATGAGGTCAAATTCGAACTTTTCAAAGTGGCATCCCACACCCGACTGCAGCCATTAGATGACCACTTGCAATGTTGCAACCTTGTGTCAATTGTGTCAGTTCATCAATCCCTGACTTTCACATAAATTTGAAATCAAATTAAGGTGTCTTTGGTTATTCAACCCCTTCTGTTTTATTTCATGACAGTATATCCTTCAGAAAAGCTGATCCGAAGCGTGCAGTTTGTGTTTAGTAATGCTTGTTTCCATGGGTCCCATGGCCACTGTGCTGTATTTTCTGTCTGCTTACGGACAGAAAAATACAAATTCCACCGATTTCTGACAATCCCGAATTTGCACTCAAGATTTAGCACACCTGAATTACTAAGGCTTAACCGTTCCGATGATATAAAATCCTTCAGCTGTTTTTTAGGCAAATGGGGGACTAGGTTGTGGATCCCAAAATGCCCCTTTCCACTTTCCTCGTACTTCGAATCCTGTTTCCAATTTTTTGAGGTGCAAGTGAGTTAACTATGCTCACAGCTAGCCAGACAAGCAATTCTGACTGGAGCCTGTCCTAGATTTCTAGAAGCCAGAGTATCATCGCCTTGTAAGAGGCCAGTTTTCAATGAAACTGGCCCACCCGATATCCGCTCGTCTGCCCACGTTTGCCGACGGGAGATCATAAATTGCCAATCTTTATCCCTAAGTTCTTGGTGTGTGAGGTCCAAGAATTTGCCTAGCACGGGTCCGGGAAGAAATAGATTTTGCTTTTCTTTTGTTTCTAAAATGATGCATATATCATATTCACCATTGTAACACAAATCAAACATATTTACCCTACTCACTCGTTGTTTCCAATGTATCCTAATTTGTCTTTTTTCTTGTATGAACCATTTGAATCCCAGGATGACTGAGTGGTATTCCAATGTAATCCTAATTGTCCTTTTGTTCTTGTTAATGACAATTTGAATCCCGGATGACTGGATGGTATTCCAATGCAATCCTAATTGTCTTTGTTCTTGTTAATGACGCATTTTTATCCCAGGATGACTGGAGTGGTAGTCCATGTAATCCTAATTGTCTTTGTTCTTGTTAATGCCTATATTGAATCCTGCAGGATGACTGGGTGGTATTCCAATGTATATCCTAATTGTCTTGTTCTTGTCAATGACGCATTTTCATCCGCAGGTATATGAGTGGTATTCCAATGTAATCCTAATTGTCTTTGTTCTTGTTATGACTCATTGAATCGGCAGATGACTGGGTGGTAGTCCAATAGTAATGCCTATTGTCCTTTTCTTGTCTAATGACCATTTGAATCAGGCGCAGGTATGACTGAGTGGTATTCCAATTTAATCCTAATTGTTCTTTGTTCTTGTTATGACCATTTGAATCCCAGGATACTTGGTGGTATTGCAATGGTAATCCTAATTGTCTTTGTTCCTTGTTAAGGACCATTTGATGCCCGGATGACTGGGTGTTATTCGCATGTAATCCTAATTGTCTTTGTCTTGTTTAATGACCATTTTGAATTCCCCAGGATCGACTGGGTGGTATTCAATGTCATTCCTAATTGGGCTATTCCACTGTGCAACACTCGAGATGGTGCACGCGCAGCATGTCATGGATTTTTTTCTTTTTTGGTGTGATGATAATATTGATGAAAATGAAAATCCTGAAATTTTGAGCTTTATACTGCCTTTGCGTTTCTGCAGGAGCACTCCGAATTTGAGGGGGTTCACATCAAAAATGCTGTGCGATGCAAAGTACATTTTGAGGGGTCCATAACTTGTGATGGAACCTTCCCCAAACTTTGAAATGCACTATCTGGGTATTTTGTTGGAATGTAGAAATTCAAATCTGGCATAAAAAATGTGATAGCTCCTTTACTTTAAAGTTATTTCGGTGATACAAAATGGCAATTCTTTCACTGTCGACGCGAGTTGGGGGGGTGTCGGATACTCCCCGTAAGTAACAACATTTTTAATGTCGCATTTCTTGTTAATCTGAGATCATCACTGCAGATTTTCTGCTCAGACAATAATAAGCAGCAATAAGGTATTAATAGTCGGTGTGAGTTACAGCCATATTGACAACTCGCTAATTTGCATTTTGACATATTTGGCCCCGCCTGAAAATCATGTTGTACATATGACTAATCACGCCCCTCATCTTCAGATATGTTGAAGATAAATCAGCAAGGAACTATTCTTGAAAGAACCTAGCTTTGTGTCTTGATGTCTTCATTGTTTCAGGCACAAGATGTCTTTTGCTGATTGTCCGCATAGAATGTATCTGTGATATCACTGTGCATGTACATGACCTCTGAGTCACGTATACTTTTTGTGGTAACTATTGAGTGTGATTTTTTGTGAAAAAATAAAGACACCTAGGCTAGTTCTTTCAGGGAAAGTTGTTAATGATATATCTTCAAAATATTGAACTAGTAGGGGTGGTGTTCGAATGCAACTTGGTTTTTCAGGGGGTCAAATGTATCAAAAAAGTACAATACCATTTTCAAGGGCTGTACCTCGCTCTTATTACTTTTCTAATGTGTCATAATTGTATGTTTAAAGTCTACTATGCAACTCTGATGAACCAAAAGATGGACCCGCAAAATGTTCTTATTTTGAGTTATGACGTGCCCCCATCATTTGGCCCGAATGAACAACGCGCATATTTACCCGCATTAACTCTAAAAGTAAACACACCATGAACCTCCTGATGCCAGATTTGAAATTCTACCCAATATACCCATAGATCGTGATTTTCAAAGTTGTGGAGGCTCCATTACTACTTTGCGCCCTGCTCATAACATAGTCTTTCACATTGGGTGGCACTTTTGATGGTGACCGCTGACCTAAAGTTTCCAATTGCTCTAGTGGAAAACGAAATGGACATGACGCTCTGCAAATTTCATGATTTTCATATGCTCATCAATGTCTATCCACACACTTAAAACGAAAAAAATCCACGACGTGCTGGGGTGGGTGCACATCTCAATTGTTGACATGGAATGGCCAATTGTCTTGTTTCTTGTTAATGACCACTTTGAATCGCCATGGATACTTGGTGGTATTCCAATGTAATCCGAATTGTCTTTGTCTTGTCATGACCATTTTATCTCCAGTGATACTGATTGGTATTCCAATGTAATCCTAATTGTCGTTGTTCATTAGTTAATGACCATTGATCCATGATGATCGAGTGGTATTCGCATTTAATCCGAATTGTCTTTGTTCTTGTTAATGCATATTGAATCCCAGGATGACTGAGTGGTATTCGCAATGTATCCTAATCTGTCTTTGTTCTTCGTTAATGACCATTTGACCCAGGATGACTGGGTGGGGAATTTCCATGTAATCCTAATTGTCTTGTTCTTGTTATGACGGCATTTGCATCCCGGATTGACTGGGTGGTAGTCCACTGTAATCCTATTGTCTTTGTTCTTGTTAATTGAGCAACATTTGATCCGGTCAGGATGACTGGGTGGTACTTCATGTAATCGCTAATTGTCGTTGTTCTTGTCATGACGGCATCTTGAATCGGCCGGATGACTGAGTGGTATTCCAATGTATACTAATTGGTCTTGTTCTGTGAATGACCATTTGAATCCAGGATGCACATGGGTGGTATTCCAATGTAATCCTAATTGTCTTTGTTCTTGTTATATGACCCATTTGAATCCCAGGATGACTGAGTTTATTCCAATGTTCATCCTAATGGTCTTTGTTATGTTAATGACCATTGAAAATAACAGATGACTGGTTGGTATTCCAAGTAAGCCTAATGTCTTTGTTCTTGTAATTTGGGGGGACCATTGAATCCCAGGCTGGACTGGGTGGTTTCCAATGTAATCCTAATTGTCTTTGTTCTTGTTATGACTTTGAATATTCAGGGGGACTGAGTGAGTGGTTCAATGTAATCCTAATTGTCTTTGTTTTTGTTAATGACCAATTAAACCCAGGATGACTGGGTGGTATTCAACTGTGTAAACCTTACTTGTATTTGTTTCTTGTAATGAACGATCATCAATCTTAATACCATCATTCAGATCTACTTGTCAATGGAAAACTCGTCTCTCTTGTGAATGTGGTTCCAGGATGCTGGGTGATGCCAATGCAATCCTAATTGCCAACAATCATGTGTGTTAATGCTGGTAAAAAAAACTAGATACAAAAATAAAACTGCAAAAATAAAAACAAAACTGGGGATGAATTTAGTTTCTGCCACGCAATTAAAAATTCGGCACCTTAAACATGCGGTTTTTATTCCGTAATGTTGGAAGTCGTAGTTCTGTGCAGAATACTAAATTCTTTCCTAAAACTGCATTAAATAATACTACACGTTAAAAGAAATATTAATAAAATGAATTTCACGTGTTCTGGGCTTTTTGCGCTGCTATAGAATAAAGAATATAAGCTGGGGCGCTCCATGACCTTTGACCCTTGGCATATGACCTTCGACCTCATCGACATATTGAGGATCCCATGGTGCACCTATTGACACAAGTTTGGTTCTAATGAAACTTCCAACATTCATTGAGGTCAATGTTAAAAAAAAACCTTAAAGGGGATTAGCAGCGATTTGCTAATCCAAAACATCGAAAAAAATCATCCAAAATTCATATTTTTATATTTTGGTACTGGCATGATATGCGAATATAACCTGCAAGTTGTGGCTTGAAATCTGGTGTATGACAGCATTCAAGCTGTGACTTACGTTTGGTGGACAGAATGGGGGAAACTTAAAGGGAAAGATATCTTACTTAAAATACCATTTAGCGGGTGAAATTTTGTGTAGAAATGCGGAATCTGAATAAAAAAATGATAATATAACTTGAAAAATTTTTCCCATAGCACCGTACAGGCATAGTTGCCGCGCACCCAAAGTCCTCCAAATTTGAAGCAAAAATTGGCCGCAAAAAAAATAAGTCCTTCAAAACCCAGGACTCTAAGGGCTAAAACAAATATAAACTGCTCTAGAGGGAGGTCTGGGCTTAGCAAGTGTATGTGTTTAGTCCTGAGAGGTCCAAGGTTTTTGAAAGGACTTAATTTTTTTGGAAGGCCTTTAGTTTTTCCACA
>JAMKCH010048901.1:0-11482 GCA_023653785.1 Ophioderma brevispina
TTACCCTGGATTTGCCAATTCCACAGTCATTTTTTTGAGGATATTAAATACCATCTTTAATTTCGTATTTTCAATATATCTTTTTTATTAATTTGCACGATAAACCTCCTATTGCAAGGAATAGGGTATATCTTAATAATTTTTTGTAAATGCTCATGTTAAAAATGGGGTGTTTATGCCATGTCTTCAGGTTCTATTAGGTGTAACGTGTTAAAATAGCGATTTTTTAACACAAAACATGTCTTTTTTAAATTGACGTTTTTCTTTCCTTTTCTTTCGGGCAGTAATTTCTCTCTTAAAACTGGTATATACAAGTCCTAAGACTGGGTCCAGAAAATATATTTTTCCCGTTGGGTTTTTGATTTTAGTTTTAGGAAAATTCCATTTTATTTGTTAACCCTCCGTCTACCTGGTGCCATTTTTGTAACAAAACTCCATATTGGGGTGGATTTACCACCGACCCTGTGATTTTCGTTACTGAACACACAACCCCAAACCCGATTCCTGTAAATATTGGTACCAAAGGATAGCGTGGAGTTTCTCTTCTTTTCCATTGGTACCAAAATAAGTTTACCAGCATCCCATTATTACGTCCACCATGAGTCATATGTTGAAGGAAAGTACGAACATAACTGAATATAGGTGGGAAAATTGGCTATTTCGCAAATTTAGCGACTCAAACACCTTATTATATAGCTCTAAAATACTGCTGTCCATTATATAAAACCATCATTCCCATCTAAGTTGAGATGAGTCCAAAATCCACATGAAAATCTGATTTTCCTAACCTTTTTGGTGAAAACTTTAATTTTTTCTAACTGTTTGTGTGTCCTATGGAAATGGCAGTTTTGCTGAACATGGCGAGCTTTTTTTTTTTATAAAAACGTCTTGTGACTAAATGCTATGCATGTTGGTACTCATTTTGGTATCAATGGAAGAGGAGGACCATAGCTAACTACTGGTATCAAAATCAAGTGTCTGTGATTGTCCTGTGTTGTGTTAGGGCAGGTTGGTACGTCTCTTCTCTTCCGAAAGGGGGTGGTTGCCACCGCCCCCCCCCCCCATCCATCACCTTTGGGATCACCCTGTATATTACCTATACCCACCCCAGGTGGATGTATATGTTTTTGATGAAAAGCAGCGGAAAAGTCAATTGAACAATTACATTAAATAATTTGGCACCAAAAAGGGGGTTTTTAAGCAAGCCGGGGAAAACCCTGAAGGGGGGGTGTAACCACCCCCCCTCCCTTCCACAACACCCCTCCCTTACCCATCCTTTAGAAACCCCTCAGCAAGGGTGGCTACCACCCCTCCTGGATTCCTTATTAAGTACCTGTTACTTAGAGTTTTGGTAACCATGGATAGCTCTTGTTTTTTCCTTCATCGTTACATTGGTAACCAAAAATGAGTACCAACTAACTAGTATAATGTCACAATCGGGTAAATAAATCTGACCATAGATATCAACGGTGTATCAATGGCAAAAATTCATCTTACATCAAAGAAGTAAGGAATCCAGATTGCAGATTTAAAAATAATCATTTTACTTTATAAAAAAACAAGGTCAGTGGATTATCATGACAGATTATCACGCAACATTATAATTTCAGTACCTACACATTACGAATATCAAAACAACAATTCTGACGGAGGTGCTCTTTGTTATGTGAGCTGTCATAATTAGCTGAAAATATTACCGTATTAATGAACAGGCCGGTGGTCGATTGCCTGATTGCCATGTTTATTCGATAAGAATTTTTGTTTGATTTGATTTATTCAAAAACATCTTGTATCACCAAGGAATTCTCTACAGAACGGGAGAGGGCGCATCTATTTTCACAGGGGAAAACATATATTAAAGTTTGTTATAATATAGGCCTATCTTGTTTTTCACTGTAAATTTGCCGCATGTGCCAAAAGTTTCATTACTTTCCACAGGGGAAAGAGGGGCAACATTCCCCACAAGGGGGAAGCTGCCCCCCACCGCCCCAAGGTTACGCCCGGGTTTTGTCATACACCTGGGGAGGAAATGGGTCAGGAAAGGATGAGGCAAATTTTTGAGAAAAACAATATTCCCCAGTAGGTAGACTGTAAGCCTAAATGCAAAATGTGTTTATTTGTTACTTTTTTTTTAAAAAGAATTTCAACATATTTTTTTTAAAGCTTTTGTTTAAACAAGCAAAACAGTTTGAAACCATATTTGAGACGTGAATGGGGGCCACACGCTCACCATTATTTTTTGCGGGATGTTGTGTACCCTTTTGTAAGTATAATTTTTGTGTTTTAGTTGATTTAGTTAAGAGTTCAATTTTCTAAATTGGTACTTTAGTGTTCTTCTTGTGCTGATAAACCATCTTCACTTATATTTCCAAGTAGCATAGATGTCATGCTCAAACTAAAAGAAAATAGTTTCCTAACCGATTTTACATACTCAATTAATAAAAGAAAAATTCAATTACTTTGGACTACCCACGCGGTTTTTTGAATGGGAACAAAGGTCACTAATGAGTCACTAGGGTCACATTAAAGGGTCACCAACAAATAGGACACGACTAACCAAGGATCATTGAATTCAAGTGTATGAAAATTGAAAAAATGAATTGAGACATAATATACCCCAAGTAATTGAATAATTCTGACCACTTTTGGGTCATGACCTCTGATGAACCAATGACCCCAACTCTTTAGAGGGTAACTTGTGGGGCACTACCCAGGGGACCATACATGCAAGTGTCCATGACAATATATGTTGTGCAATTGGAAACTCAGTGGGTATTAAATTTTAGACTTAAAGGGGATGGGGCCCGATTTAAAAAGAATATGAAGTTTTCATCTTTATAGAATTGGCCTCACTCCAAAACCCCTCTGTAAAAGTTTCGCGCCGATTTTCAATCCGTTTTGATGCGAGAAGCGAAGAACGTGATTTTGTAAGCCCCATAGAGTACTGTGTAAATTAATATTTGTCGACCAAAATGGGGCAATTTCGCTCATAACTTTCCAAACGAAAACATCCTTTGGCTCTAGGATTATCTACAGGGTAAATGAGAAAAATAGTAGCTGTCGTCTGAATACCAAAATGATGTCCACTTCTGTAAAATCTGTGGCTCTGGGGAGGGCGATTAGCGATCGGGGCCAGGACCTTTCATTTTTTTACCACAGACAGACGCAACCCACATACCACAGCAATCCATGTTGGTGCCCTCTTGCAGACGACACAAAAATAAAGGTTAAAGCCAAATGCAAAGTATCCCTTTAGTTTCTGTACCTTTACATTAAAGGGTGTGTCAATTCAATGTACTTTTTGGAATTAAGGTATGTCTGCAGAGGCCTCTTACGCAGATAATTATGTTGTATCGGGTGGAGCAACTTTGAACTGTAGTAATTTTACTGAAATCTACTTTCATGTGTGCGTATGGAGATTGTGTGTGGTTTTGTGTTGTGGTGTTGAAGGGGTGTGGAGATGTGGGGTGTGTGGTGATTGTGGAATTTGTAAAAGTACTTGTAGTGAATGGCCATCATAGTTATTCTTTTTTATCTGACCGTATATAAGCACTAATCTGAGCTTTAAAGAGCATGTTTTTAAGGGTGCATTTTAAGGTGTTTAAAATAAATACGTGGATAACTTTAAACTTGTGTAATTTAACATAAGGGGGCCAACCCAATGGTGATTTTTTATTTTTTACAAAGTAATACCAAAGGTTGTAGTATGCGCATATATTTTTTTATCCTGGGTGTGACTGCCTGTGAAAAATACGATTGGCTCCAATGTTAATACTATTTTACGCAAAAATGACAAAAATCGGGTTCATTATGTGAGCATTCCTCAGAGACTAATATATGAAGAGTAAAATAAATATGTGTACAATGATCTATGAGGTTATGAAACTATGTATAAAATATCGTGTGTCAGAATAAAGATCTCAGGTTACGGTTTAAAAAGCATTCCATGTATAGGCTTATAGGTTGTATTGTTGACGAGAGGGCAAATATGGTAGTTTATGTCTAGAAAACAATGCTTCATGGTTAGACTGAATTATTAGTCATGAAGAATAAACCATCAATATAGATTAATTGAACAAATATGAAGGATTGTCCAACCGTCATCTTCCCGCCATCAGGTGGTTTTCTCGACAAAAAACACTTCTTAAGCCTTAGATGACTATCTTTAGTCCTAGATGATTATTTTTACTGAGAATACACAAAAAAAATTTCAACCAAAATCTCTGAGTCAGGCCTTTAAGGTGGTCTCAGAGAGAGTCAGAGTGATTAGAGAATCTAAAAATTATTATTCTGATACATAGCCATGATAAGGACAAATGTAAACCAGTAGTTGCTGTCTTGTCACAATTTTGTTATGGTTTCAGTCCTAGGTGTAAAATTGACCATGAATTTATTTTAACACTCATCTTTTTGTGAAGCATCTTGACATTCATAAAGTTGCCCAATTGGGTGATTAAAGCATGATGTTGGGTCAGTTTGCCCCCCCCCCCCCGGCGAAAGAAATCTGGCGGATTTTGGGAAAAAATCAGCGATTTTGCCGGCACAAAAATAACCAAAATTTTGGGGAAAATCAGTGTTTGGAGCCAAAATTGGTTAAAAATTCAAAATATGATATTTTGCCCTCCCAGAATTTCACTTTTTTCCCCCCAAAAAAATTCATTCCACCGTTTTCCCTCCAGAAAAATAGGTGCTCGGCACCGCCACTGGGTGTGCCAACACTGCTGGTAGCTGTGTGGTAGTCTGTGTGTGACTTCGTGTATGACTGATCATTTAATTGGTTTCTTAAGGTTTGGGCAAGGGATCAGACACAGAGCAAAAACTTGACGAAAAGTGGTGGTAACACAGTTACATTCCATATGGTCCAAAAAACTTGTCAAAGAATTCCAGCACCAAAAATGCTTGACCCAACCGTCGTCCGATTTAACCAGTGCCGATGGACCTAGTCGTTTTGCCAGGACTGCTATCAGGATCTTTGAGAACTAGTAATGACAGGGACTTTCCTGAATTCAAACAACCATTCTTAGTTCAGAGAGTGCTTTTCTTGCCAGTGTAGAGAATCACTGAATATAATGAGGACATTTCATAGAGGATCTTAGGCCCATATCATGGGTAGGAGGGCATTCCATGTTGGAAACACCCATCTGATGTATCACAAAGTTCTAGCAATGTCAGAGGGACACATTTTCGGTATAAAATACCAAAAATGAAGAAATAAAGACCCTGACAATGAACTGAATCCTCACACAGCAGTATTGCCCAGTGTGAGGTGAATCCGGCCACACCCGTCGTAGCGGGGACAAAAACCGAATTTAAAACTCTCTGGACTGTCCATGGCACAAATTGCTCTCTCCCACAGTGTCTTTGTTTTTTTTTAGTTGCATTTTTGACCCCTTTTTTTTCATTTTTTCCCAAAATTTTTCATTGTTTTTTCTTCTGAAAATTAAAAAAAAAAAATTCACGTGAAGCAAAAACCTAAAAAAAGCAATGCGGCTAAAATACCAATTTTAAACAAAATGTGTGCAAGTCTTCGGAGACAAACTTGTTTTTTTCATCCTTGGCCTAATATATTGTTTATAAACATTAAACCATGTCATGGCCGGGTTTTATTGGCACTGTGCAAGATGTATTATCAGTGGCATAACCAAAGGGGTTGGGGGAAAGGACTTGATGAATTTTGGGAAAGTACTGCGCTCTAAAAGGACCAATTTAAAACAAAATATGCGCACGGTCGTTCTGAGAAAACTTGGTTTTTTTCTTGGCCTAATAAAATTGTTTATAACATAACATGTCAGGGCCTGGTATATATTGTCACGCAGTTTCGATGAAAATGTGCAGTGAATACTCTTGAATTTGGGAAAATACTAAAAAAAAAAAACTCATTCCATTAATTTTGATGATTTTAAATGTTGCAAGTGGGGCAGGCACCCTACAACATTTTGTTTTCTTTCTTCTCCATATTTGAGCCCCCCCCCCCCCCACACACACACACACACAAACACCCATATTAGCCAATTTCACCTCATGGATTTTTAACACTACATAGGCAATGAAAGAAGCATTGGGAGGGAACAAGAAAGTAACATATTTGACCATTTCCAATTTGGTCAAAATTGTTACTAATTGATATACTTTGTTAATGAAATATGTGTAACCTGCACAGAATTAAAATTCTCTCAAAGGAATCCTATTTGATTTTTGATGTAGTAATGCCAAAATTCAGGTCACAATAATTTTTTGAATCGACATGTTCATTTGGTTGTCAAAAGAATATAAAATGGTCAGAGTAAAATTTAAACCAGGTTCGTTAAGTTTTTCAAAACACATATAAGTTATATTGACATAATTTTTGACATTATATATTTGCTTGTGGGGAAAAACTTAGTCCAAAATATTTGCAAAGTTTAGAGAGACATGCCTTCGCTTTTCACTTGTTACATTTTGACATAGAATTTGACACATTGTTATAAGTGAATTGCTTGTGCAAAGACACATTAACTCCAATTACCACCAAACTCAGGTTAAAGTGCACCATGGGACTTGGCTGTCATGGAAAGTTTAAAGGTCACATTACAAAGGTCAAAGGTCCTACGAGTCAACTGTGCAAGTCAAGGTGGAGTGCGAAGCAGGCATGGTTTCGAGACCGCGTGTATATACTTTTGAAATTACTATTGGAAAGTATTTGGCCACATTTGATTACAGTCAAATATATGGTCAAAAATTATTTTAAATATGTCACAATGTTTAAAAATGCCCCATTTTAAAACACTTTTTGATATAAATTTGACAAAAATTTCTTTCTGGAGGAGTGGTGCAGTAGATGTCTGACCACCTTTCACCACCTCTAGAAACCTTTTTCCTCTTGGCAATTGCACACACAACTTCTATATCATAGGCTGTTGTTTATTTCTTTCAATTTCATCATACCTTGATATGTCTTATTTCTATGTACATGCAACATGTCACAAATGTAGTGGACGTTGCTTAGCATGTATTACAACAGATTTTTTTCTTCAAAATTTATTTAATATTGCGTGATGATGCCCCGGCCCAGGGTTCTATCGTTCTGATCAATTGGCATCTTCCAGTCACCCAAGTTTGTTGCCGATCTAATCCAAGTTGTGATTGCCGACCCAATGTAGTTATATCCACTTTTGACCCTGAGGTCAATGTTGACGTTGTATTTCACAAGGTGATAGCTAAGTAAAATGGAGCCAGTCAAAAGTTTAAAGGTTATATTTTTTTCAATGCCTAAATATAGCCAGAGTATTATTATTGTAACAGAATAATAATGATAAAATTTGTCATTCCATGCAGTAGTAGAAATCAGTCCAAATCAGTGTTCTCTTAATATTTTATAGTAATAATGTATACATCTGTAATGCTGCAGCTCTGTAATATAAACATTCCAACATATTTTATAAAATTTTATCAGCATATTATATGTAAATAAAGAAAGTCTTCAAACCTTTACAACATAGAATGTTTTGTTTCTGTTCTTTGACTGCAAAAAAGTGGTGTGTCATTAAGGCATATCAGTGATTCACCCAAAAGAGTCAAAATATTTTAAATTTGCAGAAATAGCTTAAAAGTGAAGAATAAGTATCTGTTAGAATTCGCATAAGTAGTTTTTGCAACTTGAAAAATTATAAAAAGGAAGCAACACAGAAGTGTTCAAAGATGAATCCCCATTCAATTACGTGTGGTAGTAAGTTTCAGGACGGACATAATGACTAAAATATCTGATTTTGTCCTTATTAGGTTGCTTTCGTCTTAGCATTGTAGGATACTGTTAGGATACTACCACCCTGTTACAGACATGCACAAATCTGATTTTTGATGATTATTTTGATTTTCTGATTTAGCAAATCACTGATAGTACATTAAGGGAAGCCATTGCAGCCAATGAATCGAACCTGAGCCTCCAGCGCACCATTCCAGTGACCAGGGATGGCAATCCACGAGGAAGTCGCTGGCCCGGCCAGCGATTTCGTGCCCATCATATTGTTGGTACGATGTTATCACATCTTTTTTTGGACTTTTGGGTTAGGGTAACCTCTTACCTGGAAAAGAAGGGTACCCCTCCTTGTGCACAAATGATAATGAAGTTATAATAATTAGTAACACCCTTTATTTTATTTTGTGTGATTAACAATTGTTTTCAATGTCCAAAACACATAAGCATCTGTTTTATCAAGTTCAGACATCGCATGCCAGTAGTCGGATGGTGGTCAGTTGAAATGTCACTTCCAGTTTCAGATTAAGTATCGAAAGTGATTTAGCCAGGTCAAAGCAGGGGACCAGTGTAGCGACTTACTCCCAATTTGATCACAATGCACTGTAAACCATACCAGCATTCTATAAGTCTCCAGCAACAAAGCTTGCAAGCGGTTCTCACCATCAAGTGACATAACAGCTGTGCATTTGGCAGACAATCATCTACCCATGAAATGAAGGTGATGCCATTCAAGTTGTAAAGGGATCAATGGGTCATTCCATCTCTATGCCAGCCCATAATAAGTCAGACATGTGCAGTAAGAATTAAAGGTGCATTTTGTCGATTCTAGCACCTTGAGAAACGCTTATTCTCTAAATTTCAGTTGATTATAATCTTGTGTTTTGCTGTTATGAGTCAAATGTCTGTACAACAGTGCCCCATATGCACTGTACTGTAATTTCGGCTCCATTTTAAAAAAAATACACAATTACAAATTTCTTGCAGAGTTGATCAAATTTGTACGTCAAATTAGACACACATACAAGTGTATTCATCTGCCGTCGTCAGTGGACTTTAATATTTATTGATAAATTTGCCATCCGTTAACTTCCTAAATGTGATTATCTAGAATTTACTGAGGTGTATTTTTATAAACATATGCGTAAATCCCTGGGGGGATGGGGGATATATTCCCCAAATTCTTTATGAGTGGGGGGATGTCAAATAACTATCATCCCCCCAAGCCTTATACCCATATCATGTGTTGTTTGACCCAAAATAACCTCATATTTTATCCATAACATTTTTAAAATGGTAATTTCCGCGCGCTTCGCGCGCAATTTTATAGTCCAATTGTGCAATATATTTACTGATTTTGGCTTATAAATGGCAAAATTTTTGCTAGCTCATTCTCGCGCACAGTTCGAGTAATAGATCTTTTCAGCAAACCCCATTTCATTCATAAAATTTTCATCACCCTCATCCCCCCCAATTCACAAAGAAATTTCCCGCCACTGTTTATAAAGGTTTGTTTTAAATGTTTAATGTACCTTATCTTAATGACACGATATGACACAATTGTGTTGAGTTGTCGTTAAATTTTAATCCTCACTCGAATTAGTGACGTCAGCACAGTCAGGCGGGTATTTCTCACGTGCATCTAGTGCCAGCTTTAAACGCATGCGTGCGTACGCCAGCACTTTCAGTAAACGCTCGCGATATAATGCCGCGACCACTGAATTTCACACTGATGTCCCTGACTCAAGGAAGATAAATCTGTATACTTAGTCCAACAGGTCAGATGATATAAAAATCTCAACTTTTTGAGGTAAGTCTGGGGGACGAGGCGGTAGATCACAAAATGCCCCTTAAGGGCTTATTACAATAGCAATAATAACCAAAGTCCTTAAAGATTATGCTGCTTAAAGAATCCAGGAATGTCCTCTCTGATGTCATGTCTAAAGTCCAGATTTAAACAAATATTGCAGTTCAACAATGATATGTCTTTGCCTTAAAGGTCCATGACCTGATCGCTAATAGCCTCGTCCCAGGGACCCCAGATTTATCGGAAGTGGTCAAAATTTTGGTATCATTAAGAAAGCACTATTTTTGCATTTCCTGTGAAATCTTCGGGCTAAAGGTGTTTAGTTTGGATGTTATGAGTGAAAATATGTCCCATCATTGGTCAAAACCAGTAATAATTTACAGATTACTCGATGGGGATTACCAATCACCGTTTTTAGCTCTAAACTTAAAAATGGGTGAAGATATCGGCGCAAACTTTACAGATGGTGTTTTGGAATCAAGGTCATTCAAACAAGATATAAAAAAGAAAATTTATAGACTTAACTTGGCCGCCATCCCCCTTTACCAATTTAAAATGACACTCTCTTTCTTACATGTGCCACAGTAACTAATCGGTGGGAATTCCTTCTGTATATCTCCTTTTTTCCGAACCAGCCCTGAAGAGAACATTGTCCAGCAGTTTAATATGGTATTCTATATGGAGGTTCCTCGACCACCCAATCTTGATCAGAATATCATCTATGAATGCCAAAATATTTCCACAGAGTCTTGTTGCAAGTGTACCCAATTATTGTTAGAACCGTTTTTTCATTCCCTTTGGAATTTTTCGAAATTAAAGGTGGAAATGCTAAAGAATTACGAGATAAAGACCTAAAACACTCATCAAATTACAATGCAAATTACAATATCCATTTACATCCCAACTGTATGTTGTGTAATGTGATGAGGTCTATTAATCAAGTCAATTGTGTTATCAAATATTATTCTCTTCCCATCAATATAAAATTATTACTGGTCATTTAATTTTATGTAGGATTATATTCCTCCATCACTATCTTTATTGCACTCAAACAATTAAATTTGCCACCAGCCCTGGTTGAATGGAACATATTAATATTACAAATTATCAGAATAATTTACATATTTCTCCTGACTCATCAATTCAAATCACATGTCTTCGAATTGTGATTATAACATTTGGCCACCTTTACAAATGCAACCAATATCGTGCATATTTTCAAACGTGGGCACTATTATTTATCTTAGTGTCCTTGAGTTTAGACGTGTCTGAAAGATGCGGTTTCCGATTGTCTTTGGAACCCCCATGATTTACCCGATTTACCCGGAAGCAACATCAATTTTGATATTTTTCTCATTGTCTACTGAAATTTGAGCTTTCAAATCCATTTCATTCAAGATATAAACAAAAACTGCCGTTTTAAGGTTAACCATCGATCTAGCACGTATTGAAGAGGGCTTTTGCAATATGCATTTTTGCTTCTACGTCAAAACCGCAAGTTTGTTTCCCACGGTACTTGATGGGGCGTATGGGGAAGTGCCAGGCTCTCATATCAAGTAGAGAACACAATAGACAGAATTGAAAAGCACTTAATCAATGAAAGTTGATAAAATAATCAAGTGTCTCAACATAAGACCTTAAGACACATACTGTCAAGGTCTGTTTCAGACTTCCACTGCACTGCATTGCTGTGGCATTAAATTTACTGCAAGTTCCTCACTTCCGACTGCCTCTACTCGAATATTACTGGCAGGTCAACCCTGGTCACTGCAGGTCACGGCTTGCAGTACATTGCATAAACAGCGAAGGATTGCAGGAAAATTGGCATAATGCACCACTGACTGCCCCCACTGCATCTTGCTGGCATCGCCAGTTAAATTAATTTTAACTTCGTTGCAATACTGCCATTGCGTTGGCGTACTGCAGTGATTGCAGTAACGATT
>JAMKCH010048902.1:0-18599 GCA_023653785.1 Ophioderma brevispina
CTATGGGCAAAAGTCCCTTGAATATCATAGTTACGGGAAACCGGAAACATTTGCTGCAGGAAATACTACGTAATTGAAAAAAAAAATCCCCGGCAGCAAAATTTCGGCAAAAACACCGTAAATCCCGTAATATTAATTCCCCGTACAATTTCAAATTATACGGCGGCTTTGTACATACAATCAAAGTGTTCCAGTTTTCTCGCAATTTCGGGTTAATACAAAGATGAGGCTACGGCTTTTACAGTGCACCCAAATAGAGGTAGGTTATTCAAAAGAAGCATTAAAAGTGCATCCCCACCACCCATTCCTTAGATGAAGGGTACTTTTACAGTCTCTATGATTAGAAGATATGATCTGACACAGGTGGGTCTATCATGATAGGCCTACATAAATACTTTATTCCATTAATGAATACCATGCAGACGATACGAAAAGACAACATTCTTAAAAATCATTACATGTTATAAAAGGACTAAATCGTTTTTCTATCATTGGTTCATCGCCCACGCGGGACGTATTTATCAAAGAATTAGATGAAATCAATAAAACGAAGTAAAGTACAAAATGACACCCCCCAAAAGTGAACATCAGTTAAATAATGATTAAAATGCTTTGGCGTTATCGAGATTCCATTTTCAGGACGAATTCCAATGTCTTTTTTTTATTAAAACAATCCACACACGTGCGAAATTAATTGGGAAAAACCGATAATAATCAAATCTATAGTTTTCACTAAAGGATGGTCCAGTAGTATCTAAGGGAGCTATGGTCCTCCTTAAGGTCATGGTTGAAAAAGTGTGGGTTTTGATCTAAATAGAACGATATTCTTTTGAGGAACAGTGTGAGGTCAAATGTTTGTATAGTATTTAGAGTATCTTGCTTCTGGGAAGCTTGGCAAACTAAAAACTACTAAGGTGTGAAAAAAAGCCAGGTCTGGAATTTATAAAAAAAAAACAACAAAGTCACTCCACACTTAAACGACTGATATTTGGGCTGCGTCGGTGATTGAAAATGTGACATTTTTGTACAGGTTACTGGCTAAAAGTGGTAGCTCCTCCGCGTTTTTTTTTCTGTATATCGTTTTACATATTGAAAAGCAATAAATGTTCAAGCAGTCCATGTATACAGGTGTCCATCAACTATTTTCGTGTTTTTTTTGTAATTATTAGGCATGAGGTTTCTTAATTTTGTATTAATTATAGTTTAAAGGCCGCGTTGTAATTTGAAGTAATTCTATGTACGTTTGTTACTAAGTGACGAAATGATTGTTTCAGTAACTTTATTTTTCTTGAACCATAGGAAACCACTCTTTCTGTATTTTAAAGTAATAATAGATTGAATTTTTTGGGTCGAATTTAACGTCAACTAATAAGCCAAGAGGTGTAAATTTTACATAACATGACAAGTATTTCTAGGAAGAAATAAAACACACGAAAACCATTTTAATTTCACTGCATTTTTTCAATTGTGTTAAATCTTCTTATTTAATCAATTTTCGAATGGATTTTGTGTTTTTAAGTTGCCGTCAACATTGGAATATTTGGTTTGTCCATTTGCAGTAATAAAAGTTTATTAATGAAAGTTTAGTCCGATTATTCATCAAGTTACTGGAACTCAATATTCAAATGGGCACCGTATGGGTTAACTGTATCAAGCTGACCAGGTTTTGGTTTGCAGTGGGATATACCTCAATTAATAGACGTGAGGGATAACTTAAACAGGTAACTATGAATTTAGTACAACCAATTAAAATTTTTTTAGTACATGCGTCCCAAATTATACTAGAATGAGGAGAACGTAATAGGCCCTCAATTAGGTGAAAGGGAGTGATGACAACTACAAAATTGCATTACAAATACAAGCAATTGTTGTACTTATTTTTTTTTTTAATTTGTTTCACTTTATTTATATATTTAATGAATATTATAATGATTATTATTATTATCCGCGGACATAGAAGATATGAGATACAGGCAGTCTTATGAGGAGTTTCATTGCTGCCTGGAATCAATGATTGACATTGAAGAAATCCTCTTGGTAAGAAGATTAGTTAACCTTGTTTTTAAACATAGCACCCCAAAACTCCCACATCTGGTGCGACTTTTTTAATTGAGTAGTACGAGACTGGTACACACACTTATGGAAAGCCCTTCCTGCTCATGTAGCATCAACCCAGGACCTTTGCAGAGTTTCAAAAGGGGAGGCTAATCGCTATCTTGGCGCAATCCGTCCAGCGTACTAAATAAGATACTGCAATAATGCCTGAGTCCGCCCTTTACTAATTCAAAATTGCTTGCCTATTGAATAATAATATTGGCTACTATAAAGTAATCCCAGCCCTATATTGTTGTGAAATGTTGAGTTTGTCCGTTTCGTGTGTGTTTGCGTGTGCGTGTATTATGTATGTGTTGGTGAAAATTTTCGTGTGTGTGTGTGTGTGTAGGTAGGTATGTAGTGCGTTTATGTATGTGCGTGTATGTAGGTATGGTGTTCTAAGTTTCGGTTGAACCTTTTCAAATTGCCATGCTCTATGGACAACTTAACTCCCAATTGACCACCAAACCTCAGATCATAGGAGCACCATAGCGCCTTGCATGTCATGTAGGGACTAAAGGTTCAAATCCAGGTCAGAGGTCCAGTGGAGTCAACTTGGCAGATAGTGAAGAAGGTGAGTTTGAATGAAGCAGGCGCCACTCGGGTTCGAGAACCCCTTGTCATATTGAAAATAAGTTAATATTAGCAAAAAAAAAATATTATAATTGCTATATTTTACTTGTAAACAACAAATCAAGTTTTGTTGAGGTGATTTCATAACAACAGCTAACCATATTGGGTATTGCAAAAACAGTACCCTCAAGACATCAGGAAGTGCAATTTAGCGTTTTCTACCCGACGTTCGCTGAAGGGTGCTGATGGTCGATGATCAACGGGAATTGGTCAACTTCTTCTTGAAAGGGCCAAAATGCGTTAAAGGAATTATACATGGTATCACAGGTCCTTCAGACAAGTATGTCGCCTAAAATACTTTACTTGCTTCAAATCTATTCAGACTTCAAAATCATTATGTCTTACCGTAACTCGCTGTTTTTTATCCTTAATTTGCACGAGAGATTTTTACACATTTCTAAAGTGTCACTATACAAATCATTACAGTCGTGGACTGAGAATTTCAAATAGGTATGAATTTTCACAATTGTTGCTTGGTAGGTAATCATGCTTGGCCTGTTAATGGCTACATTTTTTAAAAATATACCATAAGCTGTAATTATAGTTTAAATACCGTTAATTATCACTGGGTGAAAAAAACTACATGTAGGTTTAGGAATAAATGCTTTATTTATTGCAGCCGGATTACCAGAGTGTGTGTGTCACATTCCTAGACTTTGATCAGCCATTACACATATGGCGGTTACAATTAATGTTACGCAGTGAAAAAAATATCATTGGCAACGGGTAACCCCCATTGTAATCATAGGTTGTACTATGTGTAGTGAGTTGTTTTTTCTACTATCCTACATGAAAAATAGCATTGCACAAACCTCCAAAGAATAAGAGAGATACACTCTACCTTTCTGTTATGAAATCACCTATACCGGCACACGCCTGTTGAAGTCTTCAATTAGGGGGGGGGGGGGATCTTGACCAGTGCCTCAATGGTATGTTATCCCAGGTGTGGCAGGAGATATAAGTCCTCCGGGCTCACAGCCCAGGAACAATGGTGTGTGAACAACTAGGGCCATCGATAAAGGTGGACCTTCACGCAACATTAGTTTCAAACCTCCAAATAAGTCAATTACCGTGCGTGTACTACCTGGGTCCAATTATCGAATTGAACCCGGGCATCAGTCAATGACATTTGCCTACATTTTCAGAGCTGTTTAGAAGAAGATAAGGGGAAATCACCTGCTGGGTGGATGAGCAACTCCGGAGTTAGAAGTGTCAGTGCCCCATATATTATACGAAACAAAAGCATAGTGTTTTTAGACCTCCATACAATACAGCATGTCTAAAAAAATGGTACAATCAGGAAAAAAATGGTAATATGAAATTTTAAAAAACATTAAGCCATTCTTACTGGGTATAAGTATTAAAGAACAAAGACTTGATTATCAATTAGTGTTGTATCAAGGTGTCGGTAGGACTTTGCGTTTCATGTACTTCAAGACCATTAAAAAAATATCTCCTAAGGTTGATGAACGGTCATGATCACTGCTAACAAGAACTTACTGCAGATAATTTCGACCATTACGAAACTGTTTTCGCCTCATTTTAAAGTTTCTTAATGAAGTTAATCCCTAAAAATTTCATCTGTTCAAATTTGCACGCAACCTTATGTGTAACTATTCTTTCACTGTTTTCCTCAACCAGAAAGAATGTGGCACAATTTCGATTTTTGTGTTCCGCACTAAACTGGAGTTATCTCTCATTGAAATTGAAACAAGCAAATGGGATGAAAACAAAAATTATTGGACAGCATGTTTTTTCTTAATGTAGAAACGATCTTACTTATGGTGAGATTTAATATTGAAAAAAAAAATCGGTATTTCGTTGTACTATTTTTTAAAAAGGCGTATAGTAAAGACTTGACATAACGTGACCTACATGTATATCCCAACATCCCTAGCGGAAAAATTCTGACGATCACATCAAAAAAGGCGAGCGGTGGTAGCGTTATTTTTCTGTTAGAATCCAGGGGCAATTCCCCACAATTAAAGGCAGGGGTCCGCTCGTGATTGTCTTTTTCAAAAGTACAATTTTAGACACTATCAGTGATGAAAAATATTTTCAAATTTGCAGGAAAGCTTCAAAGTGAAGGATGAGTCTGTAGAATTCTCCTAAGTTAGTTTTCCAGCTGTAGAATTGACAGAAATGAAAGGAAGAAACGGCCAGTGTTCCACGAGACGATTCTCACATTCAAGTAAGGTGTTGTAGTAAGGTGTCCGAACGGACAGTAATGACTAAAATCTCCGATTCTGTCCTGATTAGGTTGCTTACTGGTGTTATCATTTTCAGGGGATGTTAGGCTACCTTGTAATTGTTAACATACATGCAAAAATTCTGATTTTGTGATTGATTTTTCGATTTGCTGATTTAGCAAATCACTGATAGTGTCTTTAATGCAGTTGAGGGAATAGGAGTTGAGGGAGGGAATTTATTGTTTAATGTGTTTGTGTGTGTGTTTTGTATCTCTCCACCTGCCAAAGCATTAGGACGTGTACGTAAGTAGATTAGAGTGGACGGAAATATTTTTCTTGTCTTTTTCCAGGCGAAACATTTGCCAGGCAAGTGTGACACATTCACACAGGATAGCCTACGATCGAAACAAAGATATTCTGCCAATCATCATGCACATTGCTGTCCACAAATTGCTCAAGGGAGAAGACATTGGACAGAGCCAACAGGGACACTTGGAGCGAGCTATAGAAAGATCAGATATCCGAGGTCGGCCCCTGACTGTGATCGAAAAAAGGTGGAGGAGTAGTTAGTTGGTAGTTCTAGAAGGAGGGGCCCTCTGGCAAAAGAGTATTCCAAGCAATTAAGAGATAGATACCTCAGGTAACCATTTCATTTCACTGATTTAGAAAAAACCCCATGCACAGAATGCCAAATTGGGTTCTCTTTGCTTTAGTTTTATCCAAAAACCGCAATGTACTTATGTAAAGAGATGCATATTGTTTACAAAGTTTGTCAGGTAGGACTCACGATTGGGCTGTGTCTTTCTTTCTTCCTTCTCAGACCTAATCATTGCAAACATATTTCTCCAAAATTCGCATCATTTGGCATCTTCTCTAGGTTAATCATCATCATTCAGCATGCAATAGTCAGCCAATGAATGGGGGAGGGCCTCACCAAGCTGGTTGCATTGCATAAGAGTTCTGTCTTGGGCTAAAGCTTCATCTGGGACCAGCACGCTTGGTTGATATGGTCCCGCCATCTCAGTTTCTGCTTTCCCATTGATGTCTAAACCTAGACCATGGTCTCCATTCAGTGATGCGTTTAGTAACCTGTGGTCCATGTTCTTGCCGGTGTCCAGCCCAACTCAGTTCTTTCTCTGATGTGTGCAGAATGTCTTCAACTTGGGTTATGGGCCTATGATCCACTCAAAAGCTTCTTTCGTCCCATTTGGTTATTCGAGCATGTTTTTTCCATGCGTGTGTTGAGCTTGTTTTTGTCTTTGTTCCATTTTTCTGACACTGACGAGTCGCACACAAGGTCATAGCTGTGTAAAAATGCACTGGTTGAAAACTTTCCTCTTAAGACGTTTTTGCATTTGCTCTTATAATGCTACTAAAGTTTCCATATGCATGCAGCAGCACGGTTCTTCTTTGATTTCATCCATCTGGTCATGGTCCATCCTAATTTGTTGTCCAAGGTAGATGTAGTAGTTGTGCACCCCTCCTATAATATCTTATTGCTCACTGCGGCAATGAAAGCATTGACATGACCATGTTTTTCATGTTTATTTTAAGACCAAATTTGTTACTTTCTTGCATTAGGCATTGATCAATTTTCTTTCAAGATCTTGGACATCTTCTGCAACAGAAGGATGATTTGTCGTCTGCAAAACGCAAGTGGTTTAGTTTTTTACCATCAATGTGTTCACTCCCTTGGTGTCCCAATTTACTTTCCGCATGATCCGTCCAAATTGCGCCACTAAATAACTTGGCGATATGCCTACAGCTCTTTCCTAACTCCCCTTTTGATTTGGAAACGTGTCACATCTTTATGCTAGTGGATAGAAGAAGAAGTGGGTTTCCTGTAGATTGCATTGATATAACTTGGATTGTATCTGAGTCAGTCAGTCCCTTCGCTGTGCAAAAATCGGTTTCTCTGTGTTTGCAAATGTATGCACTGATCACTGGCGCTTCCAAGCATAGCAAGATTAAAGTACTTTATATTCATATATTTGAACAACATTTTAAAATCAAAAATTACGGGATAACTAGCTAGTTCCATCTTATACCCACAAATTCATATTCAGGTGGTTTGAACTTTTAATGACATGTAGATTATTTTGATGTTAACCTTTAACAAGCCGACAGAACATATATTCAGCCCGTTTGTAATGCACTATATAACAAAACACGTCTCTAAAATATTTTTTTTTTTTATGTTTATAATAATTAAACTTTGCCAAAGCTTGCTTACTACACATTATATACTACTATGGATGGTACACAAATAGGTGGGGTACATATGTTCATCTTTTTAAAAAATCAATCAATTTTGCTGACGTGTTTACTAAAACAAAAGAGGGGGTTAGCAATTAGTCTCGTGAAAATTTAAAATCACATTGTTTATAACTTGCGTGTGCTCCGTTTTCGTTGATAACACCACAGCAGGCCAGGATGAACCAAGTGTAATCAAGCATGCCAAGACTACACCTGTTTTCAAACATCCGCGCAATTGTGTGACTGACCGCAGGCGAGTTCTATTGAACCACTGTGTAAATGTACATGAAGAGACGTAGTGTAATCGAAAATGTTCGACTGTTTTAGAGAGTTTCGGTTAAAACAATTTTGGATATTGAAGGAATGTATGTACACTAATGATAGCGCCAACAGACGCTTGGTATTTGATTCTCAAGATATAAGTTGCCAAAATGATCACATGTTAAGTAAACAAGCAGGGGGTGGTTAGAGATTGGTGTACGAATGAGGACATGTTCTACACCTGTAAAAAAAAAGGGTACATCTTTAAAATGTATTTTGGTCCAAAGAATAGAAAATACGGAGTCATTTTTCTGGAAATACCGAGTGTGAAATAAAATATTCAACCAAATCATAACAATCACTTCATAACCCATATTGGAGTCTCGATCATAAAGTGGTTCGGTCATGTTACAGCCGGGAATAAAACTCTCGCAGATGAACGGGATCATGAAAAAGGAATCGGGCGAATGACTTCATTATCGAGCTACCTAGCGACTGAACTGTGAGTGGAATGCCCTGATGTGGTGTTGTGATAATCCACCATGCTTGAATTCGATGCTGTCAATGCTTTTTTCCATAATCATAAAAGCAAGGCAATGTGGTATCTATATTAATTGGTCTTCCTTATCTGGTTGATTGTGTGGAGATGGTCATGGGTGAGAACGTGCTTCTAAGCCCGCCTGTTTCTCGAGACGGGATTAAAGTTAAGTGTACTAGAGAGTCTGTTGGTGAGAACTTTGGTGAACAACTTGTATATAATTTGATAACACGCTTATTTGTCGATATTTTTCAGATCTTTAATGTCTCCTTTTTTGTGGAGGAGAGGATTGAGTCATTGTTTCCAAACTGTCTGGTGACAATTGTGATTAAATGCATTAATACAATCGGGTTAATATGTCATATCTTCTATAAGGTTAAGTTATATCTTCTCTGATACCTTAAATAGTCCATGCAGGAGTCATTGTCTGTGGCCATCAAACAGATATTTTGTCGGAACTTCAATCTATCACTGAACTTTGTGACTGTCTAGCTGTAACAGAGATCGGCATTGGATTTCTGGCCTAACCGGAGGTATCCAGATAATGTACCTCCATCGATATCTAGAGAAAGATTGAATCTGCCAGCGAACAACGCAACAGCTCGCACAAAGGTATTTTGGTTTCGCAGGGTCTAGTATTCTCAGAAGTCCGTTTGTAATTTTGTATCTTTACGTTTTACCTATTTATTTCCAATCCAAACTCAAGTATTCCAATACATTTATGTATTCCAAATTCCCGTTTCTTTCCATCGCAGAAAAACACTCAGCGACCATAATAGACTGAAGCTCACTGAGGTTCCCACTCCAGCTAAGCAAAAAGGTACCTGTGGAATAAACTGTGGCCTAACTTCACATTCGAAGTTCTTGTCACAATCCTAATGCACACTGTGACCAGTAGCCGCTGTGATTCCCACTACCTAGCAATTGCCAAAGAAGGTACCGATCCAATTCAAATACCCAACTTCAACTTGACTTCCCATAATCCTTATTGAATACCGATTTACAACAGCACCCGGGAAACTAGTTTTCAAAAGCAATTCGCAATTTTGCTAAATGAACTGACCTATTCCGAGCCTAACTTAAGTTTACCGATACAATTTCATTATATGCTACGGGCAATTTAGAGAAGGTTCATATCCATACTAATTACAAATTACAAAGTCCAATAAGTTCAAAGAACGTAAGAAAAGACAGTACACACCATTACTACTAATTTAGGTATAAGAGACCTTCTCTGCTGGTCTACCACACCACTTGGGGGAGGGAACATTTTATCAAACGGTTCAACAACCCTTCAAAGGTCGACTAAACTCTCGTTGGGCAAATAGCAAAGTGACCATTTCCAGCAAGCCGGCACTTCCCCGGAAACTACAAACCCTGATTTGTTGGTGAATACAAAAGGGTGACGCAACGATTGGTTCCCAATACAATCGGTAACAAGCAACCCAAAAGGGATCAGAAATCATTTCCTGGGTTTAAATCATTTTAGTTGCAGTTGAATGCATAAATTTAATGATATCATTAGGCTTATTTGTTTGCTGCCTTACTTTATTTAGTCTATATGAAATGGTGCTGGTTTTTATGGTTTGACTATACGTGTGTTTTATCAGATTATTTGTTATACTTCAAATACATGTAAAAACGACAATTCCTGACAAAATTGGAACAAATTGAAGCAAAATGATGATCTATTAAGATGCCAAACTTAAAACTGAGCAATAATCTGGTGGGCTCTCCCATTTTTCGCCGTTTAAAATGGACTAGTTTTTGCTTTAAAGAGTGTAGCATTTTAAAGCGCTAAACAAGAATTCGAATGATCACATCATTACCAATGTTTTGTGACCAGGCGATGACCAGCGCGCTTCACGATACCCTTTTCGAGATACGTAGTCCCCTTCCCTCCCAGAAATGCAAACTTGTGCTGGCTCAGCCCAGTACACCTAGTCAAAACAATTTGAATGGGCTGTACAATCTGTGGGGCTATCTACTTCACTCCGCTGTAAATAATTGTTTGCCATAGTGCAGTTTGCACCAATTCGAGTAAAAATTATGGATTTTGAAGTCCTATGTAAATAGTGTCATCTGAACATTTAAATAGCTTGAATTAAAACAGTTCAAAAAACCCTCAATTTTAAAACATTCTTTAAATTTAAAATAATTGCACCACAAAAGCAAAAGTAGGTGCAGCTCACCTTTCCAATCTTACGGTTGTTGTAATATACCTTTAATCTTTTAATTTACCATGACCTCGTTTAGGTCAGTAGGCCTACACCTTTAGGTCATTTCCAAACACCCTACCAGTATCTTGATAACCATAATCTATTGTTATCCACTTTGCAATTGGTGCTCTATGATAAACAACGCCAGAAGCTTATTAAAGCCTGAAAAAATCAAATATTGACCTTGGGGACCTTTATGCATAATGTCGAATAAGCCATAAAGAGTTCTCCAGAAAATGGCATTTGCAAATTTGGGGGAATCACTTATCAGCGCTTGTATTGAATGAACTAAAATGGAAAGGGCGTTTTCCTAAGGTCAAGTACAACGAGAGATTTCAAGGCGTCTATATTTTCTGCATCTGTATTATTTTCATATAGATTAGACATTCGATGGATTTTTACCTTTGATTTGGCTACGAAAATTTATGAAAGTTGATGAAAACACAAGGTTTATCTGCTTACAGGTAGTATATATCATACGTATTACTTTTATTTTCTGTAGGCGCATCATTGTCGGCTTCGACAAACGTTGTCACTATGGCAACTAATTGCTGGAGTAGAACGGGCCCAAAGACGACGTGCTCGAAAAAAAAACACGGGGTATATATCGCAATACATAACAAAAAATCTATCTCCCTTTGTTTGTTTTTTTTGTTGTTGTTTGTTGTTTTTTTTTTTTTGAAGCGAGAGGAGAGAGCAATAATGTAATGATTGATTTTTTTGGTTTAACAGGATCATTTTGAAGGTCTACGCCAAAGATTTTGAAGCGAGAAAATCGCAACGAATGACCGAGATAGGCTTCGGAGGAGCATTGCGATACGGAGATGTTGACGATTTCGTAGCGGAACTCTACGAGTTCATTGAGTTACAATTAAGAACGTTGGTAACGAGAGGCAAAAGGTTCGAAGAAAAAGCCAAAGTAGTCAAATAAGTATTTGTAAGGAATTCCTTGTAGCTTGTTCCTTTGGTAGCGAGGTTGATAAGCGAGTGAACAATTGGTATAATTGAAATCAGGACCATTCTTCTTTCAAAAATATTTCAAGGAGATCTTGTGTCTAAGTAAAACTTTAAGAAAAAGCAACCAATCCCAAATAACTTAGCAACTTACGGGGGGTTTTTTTAGATTACTAACTAGAAAATCATTAATTTAAATGAAATAGTTTATACTTCTAGAAGTTTGTGCTTGTTATATCTTATTTGTTAGTTTGTATATTTGGCAGGCATTTGGGAGGCCATCTTGGGTTTTAAAAAGTAACAGGGGAAATTACAAATGACAGAAACCAAATATCAATGATTTTATTTTTAAATGACCGGGTTTTTGTGATTTTATACACCATTTCTATGATTTTACCCACTTTGGCAGTCATTTTGATGCCATCTTGGATTTTGTGGTTTTTAGTTAGAAACAAAAAATGGGAATTACCTTCTGATAATACAATCAAGATTTCCAATGTAATCGTCTCCTAATTGGACACATTTTGAATGTTATATACCATTTTGTCTATTATTTGGCATCCCTGTTTGGGTCGCCATCTTGGATTCCTCAAATAGGGCAAATCCACTAATGGAAAATTAGCTACTAAATGATTGGAAACCAAATTCAAAAGTATTTTCTTTTTTCAATTTGACACAACTTTTTGGATGTTATAACACATTTCTATGATTTTACCTATTTGGCCCGCCACTTGGATTTTTTGAAGTTGGAAAAAATAAACAATGTTACTGACTCACCAATTATTAGAAACCAAATTTGACACATATTCACCCCCCATTTTCTACAATTTGCCCCATTTTGTCAGCCATTTGGGACGCAAAGCTTGAATTTCGCTAAAGTGCCATGATTTTTTTGTTGTTCACATATCAAAGATGTAAAAGGACATCAAAGCACTACGCTAATCCAGGTCAACCGTTTCAATGATATGAAATCTCAGCATTGTTTAGGTTAAGTCGGGGAGGCTGTGGATCACGAAATTCCGCTTCAACAAAGTGGAGTAAAAAGTAGTCTACAATTAAAATCAAGAACTCATACCTTGGCAAGGGGTATTTACTACTTGAGAAGGCTCTGTCCTCCTTTTCACGTCCTTTTCAATATTTTTACATGTTTTTATCAAACAATCATGGACATAATCAAACAAATCTGGAGATAATGAATAATCATTGCGTGCAATCACGCCTAAAACAAGTATAGTGTTGCCTCATGAAAATATATCCTCGACAAAAAAAGCCTATTCCGCATAATATTTGTTACATGAAATAAAACTCTTCAACTCTATCACCAAGTGAACGACATTTTTTAAAAGATAAAGTAAACAGAATTCAATTTATCATTACATAACAAAATCGGAGCAGTTTCTTTCCATAGACTTGTACTGTTAAGTTGCAAAGATTTTGACAGTGCTCGAATTTTAAACTGGCACCCCAGAAGTCCATTTTAATTAAAACTAGCGTAATCGGAAAAAATTATTTATTACAAGTGCTGTAAGTTAAACCACTCAACGATTGATTTCCGTAATATATAAACCATGAAATGATGAAGAATTAAAGAGGATGAAAACCAAGGGGGTCAACCATTCAACCAGTCTTGTCCCGTGCTGGGCGCTGACCTTTTGAATATTGCAAACGAAAATTATTAGTTTTGGGTGCTTGTAATACACACATAATGTCAGTTCGATACAAACAATCCGCCAAATAAATCATTGTTGGATGTTGTGTGCTATTGGGTTGTTAAATTTTGTCCACCCATGGCCACACAAACGAATAAATGACACCATCAGTCGTCCCTTGATTTTAAATAAATCAAACCCGCCTCAAATGCATACAATCTTTTCACCTAAGCGGCCATTGCATTATGAGAAAAAAGAGTATCTGAGCACAATATCCAGGTAAACTATTATTACAATTATTACAACAACTGGCCCCCTCTAACCCATACATTAATGTGTATCACTACCCATTATTGTATTTGCACAGCGGCACCCACAGTATGTGGAGAAGCGGAGGCAGCCATTGTTTTCTATTGTTGGTACTCTCGTTTTGTCTTTGTGGTCGGCAAAACTCGAGCTGTTGTTTTCTAAGATTACGTACGTTTTTGCCTCGCTATCTATATAGAACCTCTTTGATGAAAACCCATGATCAAAATCACAATCAGTAGCTTCTCTTGAACAGAACTCAACGCCAATTCTTTTGAAACGCCTAATTAAATTTTGCAACTTGCATTGAAACAAGAGTTTAGGTCACCTTAGTCATTTTTTTTTAAGATCACTTGATCCGCGTAGTTTGGAAGTGTTCTGACCACATCTAATTCGGGGGAGAGATTAGTAGCGCAAAATCAGGTTTGGGTTAACTAGGGGAAAACGTTGAATCTGTGGCCGTTGAAACAAAAGGTAATACTATGAATGACTTTTCCTTCTTTTCCCCACAGCTCCCCCATTTTCGTCGCATCCTTTTTTTTTTTATGTTGACTGAAGTTAAGCACTCATCCCAGTTTTTTTCATCCCTGGCTTCAAGACTAATGAAGGATTGCAAGAACATTGAGACAAAAGAATCAACAAGTTAATATTGGAATGAAAATCGGTGGGATGCGTTCATCTTCCAATTGAAAATGCTGTTGATGCGTGGAGTTGTGCTGTACAGAGAAAAGACACAAAAGAGCAGAAAAGTGCGATTCAAAGATTTCAAAGTGTGATTTCAACTATAATGATAATGAGTCCAGTACATTAGGCGGGGTCAAAACAGATATAGAATCATTTGGAACAATGTTAAGATTGATGGGCTCATTCGTAAACATGTATAAGCCTATGACGTTCGTATTGCATTACATTCTCTAAGTAGCCCTTCTGTATTGCGTTGTAATTTGTATATTTTGTGTTTCCAGAAAAATGGCAACATCGTTTTTCTGTATAGTCCGACCCAGTACAATCTTTGTATGGGTTTCTACCGAATTAACATGAACTTCATACTCACCCTCTGGAGATCATACCCCTCTCACTAATGAAATATGTAAATTTCATTGAATCTTTTTAGAATCTATTTAGCATTCACCACGTGTTCTCCTGCTTTGCATTGAATATCGGCGCCAAAGAAATTCACATAACATAAATAATGTAATTTAATACATGAAATATAATGTGGAAGAGTACTGGAAAGTAAACCCAAATATGGCCTGCAAGTCCCAGACTCAATTTCCATTTGTTTTATAATTGAAAGAGTGACTTTTTTGTAATTAAGCTTAAAAGCATGAAGAGTGGTTTTGACATTGGGTGGAATATTTGTTTTCCATTTTTAACCCCTAATTTACGATATGTGATGTTTTACCACTAAATAAAATTTCAAGTTTAATATTGGGTATTTAGAAAGTCTGAAAGCTATGTCTTGTTAGAATAATGTGGGTGGTTTTGGCATTTTGTTACCCATTTTATCAAATGTTGAGGGCAACAAGTTGTTGCTGAATTTGAATGAATGTTTCCAAGATTAATTTACACAAATCCATTATTTTTAGCTGATTGTATTTAATAAATAAGGAACAAAGAAATCAACATGTTATTCTATTTGAAGCCCCTCACGTTGCATAGTAATGAGATAAAGTGTATCAGTCGGTGGGTAAATTTGTAGGCTGAAAATGGATACCTTCACAAAATTAACTGGTACCTTTGAATTGTCTTGTCTTTTCAAAAATTTAAATCTTGTGAAAGCTAATAACATGGTACTATTTGATACTTACTTCGTAAAATCCATTAGGGTTTCATCACAAAAAATACTTCATTTGGTTGTACTTTTTGGACACACACTGTATTGGGTGGATATTCCCTTATAATTACATACTTCCTGTAAATAATAAATAAAATCCATATGTAAATAACAGTTTATTCATTGATGAAGGGAGTGCGCACTACAATAAGAAAAGTATTTCCAGATGAAAGCAGACGAGAAAGAAGGTGAATGCCTCCGATTCAAAAATCAAGCTAGTGCGCGAAAGGCTTGATTGGTTTTAACTGTTTCCAATAGGTAATGCATACTGTCATTTTGACAGTGTGACATGTATATGCATTTGAACCAGACTGTACTTTTATAAGACGCTTTTTTCTATTCAAGCACGGATGCATCATAAGGTATTTGACGTTCTAATTTTCCACAATTCCCTGTGGTGTATTTTCTGTATTGCAGCACGGTGTTATTACATAAGGGATTTTCATAAATATTTCGTTCTGGTGCAATCCCTGTGAAATGTGATCAACAATGTACTGTCGACTTAGACTTATAGATTAATTGCTACTCAACCCATTCACCTTATCACGCTTCATTTGTCATGGTTTCCTGTTTCAGGAACGGTATCAGGGCAAATCTTTCTGTCTTTTCACGGACCGGCTCATATACCTTGCTGATGGTCTAATTTGTGTAATGTGTTAGATAGTAATTCTGATGGTACGAGTACAAGAACAAGCTACAGCCTTCTTAACCCCTCTTCTTCTGATGATACACGGCTTGTTATTCCCTCGTCCGGAATCGTATATTTCGCTCCGGATCATGCGAACGGACAGATCATTTAACGTAATTGGTCCTAGGCTGTGTAGAACAAGCTTCCTTGCTTCCATGCCTTTAAACAACTGATATACTTATATTCCTGAATATTTAAAATATCGGGTGGATTTGTTGGTTTTTTCCTTATGGTGTAATCACTTTGTATATTAATTTCGTATGTATTTGTTGTTGTAGCTTTGGTCTACTTTGCTGAGCGCCAAAAATCTTTTTTAGTATTATGTTAGCGTTAAACGGTAATTTCGAGTATGCAGAAGGTCACGGATCAAACGACATTTTTTGTTAACCCAGAAAACCAAAGGGCATGTCTTTTCTACGTTATATTATTTACTTTATATATATTTGAACTGATCCATTTTGCTCATTAGATTTAATGCACGTTGAAATTGCTTTATGAATTATTGTTGGTTGTAAAGTTCGGCAGAAGGATGATCAACCATGACATGTAGAGAATAGTGATAGGAGATACTTGTTACGAGGAATGCCTTATCAAACTAATTTCTTTTTATTTTCATTATTCTGCATGTTTTACAATGTTTACGCGTGATTTAAGGTGCAACGAGAGATTTTTGGGCCCCCCATAACATTGCTTCTATGTAGGTTTTTCACATAGAACAAGACCCCCAAATAATTTCTTACCATTGTCTTTTGGCTACAGAATTCCTTGAGTGAAAACAAAAAGCGAATTTTCATTTGGGCCAAATGTCAATTAAAACATAGGTCGAAATTTTGTATTTGCTCCTAATATGAAATTAGAAATTTCACAATTTGTGTACTTAATCCTTTCACATGGTGACTTTTGATAGAGAGCTTTACATTTTGCAAAAATCAGAATTTTCACATTTTTTAGAAACACCTGTAATTTGAATCTCGCGTTGACCCTGTAACATTTACTATGTCTTCTATATTAAAATAACAATGGAATATTCCGTCGTTACGGTCGTTTCATTCTATCAAACCGTAAGTGTATGAAACAATGCTAATGCTCCAAGTAATGTACTCCTGGACATTTGGCTTAACTTTTACCTAAATAGCTTGGTGAATATGGCGCCTAGTTAGTATCAAGATTGTTGTTTAATACATTAAAACATATATCAGAATTTGGAAAGGGCTTAGAGAACGGGTATTTTCTCGATATTGCTGAAGGGGGTTTGTATATAGTATTTTTTAATCAATATTGTCCGATTTTCGCTACAACGTATCCTCGTATTTAGTGGTAACAAATGTGTCTGTACGCTGTGAAGAGATTGCCGGTTCGACCCGGCCCAGAGACAGCCTTATGTGGGAAAATATAAAAACAAATTTTAAACCAGAGAATTTGTGTTTCTAAATCATTGATAGTGTCATTAAGTTTAGAACATTATGTTCAAGTGGGATGAAGAAGCAAGCAATTTTGTAAGGTGGGATTTTTAGATCAAAATTTAAACATGAGGTGGAAACAGGTTCACTTTATGGTTGTAGGAGGACATACTGCGCGAGGAATGCCTTTAAACCTATTATATATCTACGAACGTCTATATTGTGCATATTTACAATTGTTTTGTTTATGTAATTAACGTTGTTTACTACTGTCTTCCGTAAAATAAACACATACTCCGTAGTTGAAGTCGTCTTATTTATAGATTGGTGTGAATATGGCGCATATTAGTACTCTAAGACTGTTGGTGAATTAGCACCTTAAACATATATCAGGATTTTGAACGGGCTTAGAGAAAGTGTATTTTATATATATTGCTTCAAGGGTGTGTATATAGTATATTTTAACATATTTGGTTCGATTTTCGCACAAACGAGCCTCGTGGGTAGTGGTTACAAATGTTCTGCGAGTAACGCTGGAAGATTGCCGGTTCGAAACCCGGCCGCGAAGCAGGCATTATGTGGGAAAATATAAAAAACAAATTTAACCCCATAGAAATTTTTATTTCTAAATTATGTAGGATTTAAGTATATAATCATTATGTTCATGATAGTGTATTTAAGTTTTATAATCATTATGGGTCAAGTTGGATGAAAGAAGCAAGCAATTTGTAAGGTGCGATTTTAAGATGAAAATTTAAACATGAAGGTGAAAAAGGTGTAGGAGGACATACTGCGCGAGGAATGCCTTTATTAAACTGTTATATATCTCGTAACTTCCATTATGTTTGCATATTTACAATGTTTGTTTATGTACTTAACGTTGAATTTACTGTCTTCACGTTAAAATAACACATACTCCGTAGTTGAAGTAGTCTTATTCTATTTACTGTCGGTAATATAAACGGACATAATGATTATTATGTTTGTATAGATAAGGATTGGTGACACATTGATGATACCTGAAACATAATGGCAGACTTTTAACGGCTGCACTGGCTATTTATATCAACGAAGTCCGAACTTATTATCTCATTGACAATTCATAATTTACGGCCTATTATTTCTTTACTCCCTTTTGGGGGATGAGATTAAATATTTTTTCTTCGTTTCTTCCCTTTTCTATTTCGCATTTAAATTTCCTTTTTTCTGTTATCTAAGCTATCCAAGCAGTCACATTATTTCGGTTTCATTTTGCTGGGTGTGATATCAGTCATGTTTTTTTAGCACGGAGGTAAATTGCGAATATCAAGTGTACATATTTCATAAGTTTAATCGCTGAGGATATCTATATGTTGGTCTTTTTAAAACTTCTTCTGGATGGTCACCACTACCAATCTACCATTGCCTTTTTTAGAAGCATATTTGGGAAAATCATGATGGACGTTTGTAGATACAAATGTAGTTGTATATAGCGGTGAACGTAATTATAAATGAAGTATAAAATGATACAATGCCGGTGTAAAGGAGATATAGTCCGGGTTCCATAGACAACGAAATAAAGAGTTGCACGAAGAG
>JAMKCH010048903.1:0-20110 GCA_023653785.1 Ophioderma brevispina
TAATTAAGAAGTGGAATGATATCAAATGATTTCTTTTCGTTGTTTATTTTTTAATGAATTGACTTTTCTTCACTTGAACGTGCTATGTCAGTCAGAAAATAGATGTTAACCATGCGAAACATGCGGTCTGAGCTGCACACTACATATAGTGTAGTTCAGAGTAGCAATGATTATTTCAGAGTTCTATTCGCCTAGGACACTTACTCACAGAGAACTTTCTAGTTTTTGCAAACATGTTTATTTATGTTAATTAGCATAAAAATACCATGACCGATTTCCATTTTTTTCCACAAAAATATGCCCAACTGATATTTAGGGAATTACATAAAATTTTGCACAAGAATAATTTACTCTTAAAACATGGAGCGCGAAAAACAAAATCTTGGGTCCATGGAACCCCTTATACACTTGTGTTAAAAACAAAACAATTATGTTAATTTTGTGAACATCTGATAATTGGCTTCCTCTTCCTTTAACAAAACTAATGTGGAGTTAATACCATAATTGTGTAGAGTCACACACTGCCTATCCAGGATATTGCTTAAATTGCCCAGGGACTATTTTATTAGCATTCGTTAATTTAACTGAAATACTGCAACTTCATCAGTATATTTTTGGGACAGACAATTTACTGGGTGGGTCAAATAATTAACTGGGTGGGCCATTTTGAGTCATTGGGCAGACTGAATTTACTGGGTGGGCCAAATAATTAACTGGGTGGGCCATGGCCCACCCAGTTTCTATGTTATTTACCTCCCTGTCTATAACACTTCATAATCAGACCACCCAAATGCATAATTGAAATGGTGTAGCAGCACCGAGCGGTGTTAAATCCTAAATTTTAACACCAAAAACTAACAACGACAAGCTTGACACGGACTTGGTGTTAGAAAATTTTAACACGCCAGTTTTTGCAGTGTATTTTACTTGTAGGGTTATACAGAGTGGTCAAAAAAGTTTACACTTTTTTGTCTGCAAATTTCTCACAAGTGGGTAGACATATCAAAATAGTTTGAGGGAATCTAAAGGTATTTATTAACTACAATATATTGTTGAAACCTGGTGAAAACGGCGTTGAAAACAAAGCTGAAATGATAAAATGGCCGCCATCTAAAGAAAAAAAGGTCAAAAACCACTTTGCACATACCTAAGTCTATGGCACTCTGTCGACGTTCACGAATTATATCCAAGATTGATACACACATTGAACAACGCACCCCGTCATGAGACTTGGTATTTAATAATAACTACAATTTATTTCAAGTTTTTCTTCTAAATTTAAAAATAAAACGGCTGCAATATTTCTTTTTATGATCTTGTCCCAAACCATTCAAACATTGAAAATGTACAACCAGTCTTGATTCAGTCTTGAGAAGAAAAACAAGTTTCTTTCAATTTAAAATCCCCACCCCAATTGAAATCAACTTAATTATTATGTAAATAGACGTTTCAAGTTCAGTTTCACGGTTGAGATATTCTCTCATTCATTTTCAAACGGTAAACGGAATATTCGAAGAGTGGTCATACAGTAGTTAAGTGAGTAGGTCTACACGCAACGGTATTGATTACTTTAAAACATCATGTTTGCCATAGAAACGTGTGTGTAAATGAGCTTTTGACCATTTTCAGCTACACGGCCGCCATTTTATTATTTTAAAGCTTTGTTTTCAACAGCCGTTGCACCAGGTTCTAATTGTAGTTAGTTTTAAAAAGGGTGATACGTCCACCCACTTTTGCGAAATTTCAGACATGAAAGTGTAAACGGTTTTTTTTTGGGTGGACCAACCGTATTGTATATCAAACCTAAAACACTGAATTGGAATTAGGTGGGAGAAATGAATATTTTGTGTTAAAATGCAACTATATGTGGCTTTTGAAATACAGACAACATTCAACACATACATGGGGGATGTGGGTTCATATCTAACCCAAGAGTTGGATTTGGTGCCGTACATTTTAGCTGTGGTCCTCGAGCTTCATCAGATGTCGATATATCATCCGGTGTGATCAGTAAGTAAAGTTACAATATGATCACCCACCAAGGACATAGTTCAGTGGGTTGGACTTATACATGCATTGACATGAACTGAACTTGTGTGATCTGGGTATCATGAATCATACCCAAAAGCCAAGGGGTGTATTTTCCAAATACATTCGTGAATGAAAGCTACTGAACTGTGCCAAGGGAATTGAGATTTTACTAGCTCATAGTGAGACTGCCTTTATTAAAGTGCCGTGTAAAATCAACACACAAACATCAAATAAAAACCAAATGGAAGCTATCTTCATAGCTCACTGTGTTTCTTGTTTTATTTTCCTGTGCTATATATTGTTATAGATCATAAACAATGTTTAGTGACCAAAATTATCTAATGACAGAAATTACAACATAGTGGCACGGTGTTACAAACATCCACTCATATCATCAAAACGCACTATCATAGCTAGTCAACTAAAATTTTTAGCAATAACTCTCTTAAGGTGGCATAATAAAAAAATATTATTTCGTTCCCTCGGAATATTGTTTCGTTCCTTCGAAATATTATCTCGTTCCCTCAAAATAATATTTTGTTTCCTCGAAATATTACTTCGTTCCCTCAAATTTTTATTTCGTTCCCTCGAAATATTGTTATTTCTTTCCTTCGAAATATTATTTTGTTATCTCGAAATACTTTTTCGTTCCCTCGAAACATCAAAACGCACTATCAGAATCAACTAAAATTTTTAGCAATAAATATTATTTCGTTCCCTCGGGATATTATTTCGTTCCCTCAGGATATTAATTCGTTCCTTCAAATATTATCTCGTTCCTTCGAAATATTACTTCGTCCCCTCGAAAATATTATTTCGTCCCCTCGAGTTATTATTTTACAAAGTTAAAAGGCCAAACAGCAGGACGGTCAGTAAAGAATTACGTTGAACTTATCCCCCTATTCAACAGAATGGCATTGACATTAAGTCTCTTTTATGGAAGTTGTTTTGCGTTTGATAACATAAACACCATATTTAATTTAAAAAAACAGGATTTAAAGGACCTGGAATGAATTAAAATTTCTAACAATAGTACTTTGGGCCTGTACCATTTTATGTTAACAAAATTACTCAAAGACTCAAACTGTGGTCCATTTTATACGAAATATATTGTGACCGATTACATCAAAAGCTTTGGTAAATCTATAAAATGTTTTTGTTCTTGATTGAGCAGAATGGATTGTGAAGTTTTTGTCATCAATGGAGGAAAACTGGAACTTTACAATCGTGACCAAAGCAACACTATTATCACTCGATACTACAACGGGCAAACTGCTGTGGCAGGTGCTGTCATTACCTTTGATTTTGACACCCCCGAGCATTGTACAGGATCAGTTTCTTGCAGATCGTCAATGTTAAATGTTGGACACGACATTACCACATATGTAAGAACTGTTGATGAACAAATAAACGTTGTGTTAAACCTATACAATTTCTATTTTGCCTATAATGGTCTTTTAACCTCATTCTATATGTATCTGTTACTCGCACAAACTCAGCCGCTCACCCATTTACTCCCTCATTTACTCACTGACTCACTCACCCATTTCGTCAGGATTGAGTCCGTCAGGATAAGCCTTAAACCAGCATGGAAACATGTTGAGGCTTCGCCATGCAGTGGCTTTCGCCATGCAGTGGACTGACGTAGCTGCTGCTGCTGCTGCTACTGCTGCTGTTGCTGCTGCTGCTGATGATGATGATGTCGATGATGATGATGATGATGATGTTGATGTTGATGATGATGACGATGATGATGTTTTCTTTTCAGAACGATCTCTCTATTCATTGGTCGGATTGGTTTGACACAGTGGCGGGTATAAAAGCATAATCACCTAGAGGGTCGGCCAATGGCGTTATGGGGGGATAATCAACTTCTCTGAAGTGTACAAACCAAGATCAAGTTTATATGTAACGAGGCGTACCATACATGCGTATTTATTTGCCACGATCAGGTGAGAAAGCAGCAAGGTTTTCACATTTAGCAGTGTAAATACAATGATTTCATAATTAAAAAATGATACGGTAATTCCGGGTGTGAGCTTCCAATTTCAAAATGTGGCGTCTGCTAGCCAAAGTGAACAGTAGTGTAAACTTTGATATGATGAGGCCACTACATACTTGTCGGAATGGACACGTGCTCTTCAAGTAATTGTTAGGTCCAGGGAGTGCGGTGAGGTGGTGCAAGATGAGTCGAGGACAAGGACGGTGTCGTGTAACTTGGATGTGAAAAATTGTAAGTAGAAATACGGGGGATACAAATAAATATTTATGCATCAAACCAAGTCAAAAATATTCAAAAGTGGGTCTGATAGCCAAAACTGAACAGTAGTGTCAACGTTGATAGAAACGTGTAAACTTACAGCGTTTGATGGTTTTTTTTAATTAGATAGGACCTTCCATTCCCATTGTTTATTGTAAATTTAAGTAAAATTAAGTGGTTAACAAATAAATAATTATGCATAACCACAAGTCAAAATACCATTTATAAATGTATATTTGTATATTGCACAACCAGTGATTTCAGTAACTCAATTAAAAAAATTTAACCCCTATGTACCCCGTATTTGTGCCAAAATGCACTCGAATCTGTAATTATAATTTGCTAATGGGCCAACTAAAATCATTTCGCCAATTGATTTCCTTTCCCCCCACCCCCTCGATTGTGTAATTTTGAAAATTTTCGCTCAATACCTCAATATGGTAAAAGCAGGAATTTTTTATTGAAGGAACTCAAAAACGAATGGTCATATAAACATGATTATTTAGCACAGATATTGAGCACTATTGAATCTAGGGCACCAGGGATGCGGATTTAAAAATTCATGCCTCAAATTTAATTGTAGTACAATATCCTGATTGGACGTTCCGGTTCCCCCCCCCACCCCACCCACCATGCGCAAACATATGAACCAATTGCGAGCTCCATAATCCTGCGTATTTTGTCTTTCATTTACACCCAAGTTTGGTACAGTTGAATTTTTTTAAGTGAATATGATGGTTTAAGTGTTCAGGTCAATCTGAGGTCCTGGGTGGTTACCATGGCAATGAAAACAATATTTACCAACTATTTAGAAACTCTTTAAGTCTATCACAACTTAAATTGGAAATTTGGAAAATTCAAAGTCCAGGGCGTTTCCCCCCCCCCCCAAAAAAAAAAACTGCTCCCTTACACACACACACAAAAATGATGCTCATAAAGTTGTATCTGGGATGATATATCTATAGTAGTTTCCTGCTGTATAAGAAAAGAATAATTATACTGTAGCTCCCTTTTAATGAAAGCGCGGAATAATACAAACGATCTTATCGGAATTAACTAAATTAAATATAATATATCGCCATGAATTAATGTACTGCTTAGTATATATAAATTTCTAATCAATTCTACACCAAGTGTAGTCCTAGGGTATTCTTCCTTCCTTTGGACTGTTGAGGACTCTGCAAGCAATCAGAGGCTGCAGACGCTTCGTGCTTTTTGACAATGATACTACTGGGCCTACCATTCATGAAGACAAGCAAATTCGCGTAACTCGGTTCAATCAAGCACACATTTCCAATGGATGACTGCATATCCGATGCTCTTACTCTTTTCGATGTAATGGGGAAGGACACTTTGAGAATGAAGTTCATCACAGACGAGGGTATTCGAATGCAATAGGAGTCACGGTAGCGGCTAGTTGAAAATTGGTATGAACACGAATACTAGTTATTTTAATTTTGGAAATTGTATTCAATGTAAAAATTTGTGCTTTATACCGTAGAAAAATATATCCTTTTAATTTTCCTCTTTCAGCTTAGATCAAACTTTCGGAAAGATAAGGACGCGAAGGAGTCCGATACTTGGGTGTGACTCAGTTCGTTCCCAGTCAAAGTGACACAATGGTTGGCTCAACAGCATTAACAATGGCATTGGTATACGCACAATGGCAAAATTGAGAAATTATACTAGCACAGAGTACGATATCTCGGTGTCTGACGGTGATTCAGTGCGTTCTGGATAGAAGCCACTGATATTATTGGTCGATCAACTCTTGACTCTGTGCTTGTTCCGTTGACTCATCACCGCCAGTAATAGAACAGGTTTTGGCTTCAAAGGATGACGAAGTGGTTTGCAGTACACAATCAAACAGGTTCATGAATAAGGTATTTTTTAGAAATGATTTTGAAAGCCTTGGTCTATCATTTCTTGTCACTTCGCCCATATTTTGATTTGTTTTTAAACGAATGACCTGTAACGCTATGTATATCTTGAAAAGAAACTAATCAAAATGGGAGATCTCAGTTGAAATGGTATTTACAATTCAGTTTTTCGTTCGTTTTCGTTTTTTTTTTACTTTCTTCAAAAACTCAACCCAATTGTTGCCATGGAGGTTAGGTGTATGCATTCTAATGAATGGTATGGCCATGTGAAAAACCCATGTTGTTATTGTATTCAATATACAGAATCCATTTTAAGGACATGATGTCACAGTGGTTAACGTAAATCATGTGTAAATTACGCGTTCAAATTACATGACAAACAGCACAATGTCAACGGTGCCATTTAAAAATTGTTTTCAGGTTATCTCGTGACCTCTTTCTTGCCATTAGATTTCCCGAGTCCAACGGTGGTAAACGTGCTCCAATCTTTTATTGACATTATCTCATTTCCGGTCCATACAACCACACCAATTTTCGCCCTAAACATTTAGAGTAGACCCTGATAAACTCGTAAAGTTCATTTAGTGACTATTTGGCAGCCTTTTTTGACGTTCCTCTGCCTGTATTCCTTCTGGAGTACAATCGGCAAGTTATCATTAGCCAGCTTCTTTAACCCGCCATATTAAGGGATAATGAAAATCAAATTAAACGTTTGTCGCACGACTTAATTCTGGGAAACATCATCTGTTTGAAAACCCCACTTTGACAATAATTACGTAATGTGTAGTCAAGAACTCCCGATACAATTTTAAATCAATTTGTGAATATAAATTGCTTTTTCTGCATGTTGCAATACTTTTGGCCAGTGTGTGTAGTAGTGTAAACTTTGATAGAAAGGTGTCAACTTACAGCGTTTGATTGTTTTTTGTTTGAATTAGATAGGACCTTCCGTTCTCATTTTATGGTAAATTTAAGTAAATAAGTCGTATACAAATAAATAATTATGCATCAAACCAAGTCAAAATACATATTTCTAAATGTATATCTTTATCTTCGCACACCCAGTGATATTTAAGGTTCGCATATTAAAAAATTAATTTAACCCCAAATGCACTCGAAATATGTAATTATATTTGCTTAATGGGCCAAAAAAATCAAGATATTTTGCAATTGATTTCCTCTCCCCTTTCGCTCAATGCCTCATTATGGTAAAATCAGGATTTTTGACATTTGAAGTAACTCAAAAACGAAAGGTCATATAAACATGATATTTGGCACAGATATTGAGCACCTATTGAATCTAGGGCAGCAGGGATGCGGATTTTAAAAATCATGCCTCAAATTTAGATACCTCTTTATGGTAAAATTAGGATTTTTGACATTTGAAGTAACTCAAAAACGAAAGGTCATATAAACATGATATTTGGCACAGATATTGAGCACCTATTGAATCTAGGGCAGCAGGGATGCGGATTTTAAAAATCATGCCTCAAATTTAGATTGTAGTACAAAATATCCTGATTGGACGCTTCCCGGTCGCCATGGCAAACATACGAACAATCGGGCTCCATAATCCCTGCGTAATTTTGTCTTTCATTTACCACCCAAGTTTGGTACAAGTTGCATTTTATTTAAGTTGAATATGATTGTTTAAGTGTCCAGTCAATCAGAGGTCTTGGGTGGTTACCATGGCAATGAAAACAATATTTTACACATATTTAGAAACTTCTTTGATATAGTATATCACACAAATAAATTGGAAAATTTGGAAAATCGCAAAGTCCAGGGCGGAACCCCCCCCCCCCAAAAAAAAAAACCGCTCCTTGTTACACACACACACAAAAATTGATTGCTCAACCTCAATTGTATCTGGGATGAATATATCTATATTAGTTTCCTGCTGTATAATAAAAGAATATATCATACTGGTAGATCCCTTTTAATGAAAGCGCGGAATAATACAAAATGATCTTAGTCTTGAATTAACTAATTAAATATAATATATCGCAATGATATTAATGCACTGCGTAGTATTATATAAATTTCTAATATCATTATACACCAATGTGTCGTCCTAGGTGTATATTCCTTCCTTTTGACTGTTGAAGACTCTGCAAGCAATCAGAGGCTTGCCAGACGCTTCGTGCTTTTTGACAATGATACTACCGGGCCTACCATTCATGAAGACAAGTCAATTCGCGTCACCTCAGCTTCACAAGCTACTAATTTCCAGTGGATGACTGTCATATCCGGTGCTCATACTCTTTTCAATGTAACTTGGGAAGGACACTTTGAGAATGAAGTTCATCACAGACGAGGGTATTCGAATGCAATAGGAGATCACGGTAGCGGCCTAGTTGAAATTGGTATGAACACGAATACTAGTTCTTTTAATTTGAAATTGTATTCAATGGTAAAAGTCTGTTTTATTACCGTATAAAACATATCTTTTTAATTTTCCTCTTCAGCTTATGATCAAACTTTCGGAAATATAAGACGCGAAGGAGTTCCGAATACCTTGGGCGTGACTCAGTTTCGTTCCCATTTCAAAGTTGACCACAATGGTGGCCAAACCAGCATTCACCCTGGCATTGCGTATACGCCACAATGGCAAATTGAAAACTTATCAGCTAGGCAGAGTTACGACATCTCGGTGTCTGACGGTGATTCAGTGCGTTTCTGGATAGAGCCACTGATATTATTGGTCGATCAACTCTTGACTCTGTGCTTGTTCATGTTGACTCATCACCCACCAGTAATAGAACAGTTCTGGCTCCAAACGGATAACGAAGGTGGTTTGGCAGTACACAATTCATACAAGCTTCATGACATTGAGGTATGTTTTATTAATGTTATTTGTGCAAGCTTGGTATCTCATTTCTCTGTCCCACTTACGCCCATAATTTTGATTTTGTTTAAAGGAATTACTGTAACGATATGTATTATCGTGAAAAAAAACTAATTAAAATGGGAATTTATTGAAATGGTCTTACAGGTTAACGTCGATTTTTCAGTTTTCTCCGTTCCGTTTTCGTTTTTTACTTTTCTTCAAAAAATCGCGACATTGTTTCCCTGTAGGTTAGGTGTATGCATTCTAATGAATGTGTGATGCATGCGAAAAAAACAATGTTTATGTTATTAAATATCGAATACCACTTTTAAGGCATATGATGTACAAGTGGATTAAAAACAATCATTATAACTATACGATACTACAACAGACTGTCACGTTGGGAATGGCTATTCCAGTCAGAAAAGTTGATACTGTAAGTAACTAATTTTAGCACTTTCGAACTAAAACAAAAAGTAACATTTTATAAACAAGCTATGAATCTAAAATTTAAAACAAAAGAAAATCTAAATGTATAATGCAGTTCGGCTAAAAGCACAACCAATTGGTCTGACGTGGTGTCAGAAACAAAAAAAATGCCAATGTACAGTTTTGATAGAGGGCACGTTAATGGGGGGGGTTCTAAACAATAAAGTTGAAAATATTGCACAAAGGTTGACAAATACCCCAAAAATCATTAAATCATGAAATTGAAACTAATTAAATACATTATGTTCTGCAGACTGCATCTAATGTGAAAACCTGCCAACTGCAATGTAACCCTAAATAGATGCTTTTCCATGATACGAGAATAATTCGAATTTTTAAATTGGACGCCATGACTTGATATGCCATTCACACACCCTGTCACGAATAAACGTTTGTGAAGTTACTGATCTTTGAAGGTAATACAATCACTTTTGTGCATACGAAGAACAACCAATATATTTGTTTTCATATGTACATTGTTTAAAAGTGGAGCATTGCAGCAACATACGATACATGATGCCATGCTACATACAATACATACATACATACACACACACATACTACATACATAATACAGTACATCATACATCAGACATTACATCTATACATACATACAGGACATTACATACATACACACATACATACATACATACATAACATACATACATACATAATCATAATCTATACATACACATTACATACATAACACCCAACAGCAAGGCGAGTATTATTCTAATGATGATATGAGTCTGTACGGAGTCTGTGTGTACAATGGAGACAAGAGGTGAGATATATGGGCAGTCCATTGAAGCATTTAAATACTATAGCATGTCTGAAATAAATGCGCTCTTTCACAGGGTGTCAGTGACGTTTATTAAGAGAAAATAGTTGCAGTGGTCCGTCTGAAGCACCAAAAATAACACTTGGCAGCCCAGATTTGAAGGTTGTAATATGTTTATGTAGTGTATTATCTCCAGCAAATGGACATTTCCAAGTACCAATCTGGAAAAAAACAAGGGGATTTTCCAACAACTGCTCATAAATGGGAACAACTGCGGGTAATGTTCCTCAAATGAAAGTTGATACTACATGATAAAAGTCACTGAGAAGACATGACATGATATCATCAAAACTAATGATCATAAAGCAAAACTATCTACTCTACTGTATAGTAGATTTCAAAATAAGTGAGACCTCATTAAAAGTGTTACGTGTGTCCATTCACCTTGAGAGGTAAGAGGAAATATTTTAATGGCCCAATGTAGAAAAACGTTTATGGTACTCATACAATGTATAGTAATGTAACTAGTAAATAAACGTTGACATAAAATACATCGTTTCACATCTAGATAGCTGGATGTTCATTTGAAGTATCAGGATGAAAACACCTAGCAAAATCTTTCATTAAATGTTGTTATTGAAATTAACTTACTCTTTGCCAACACGACAAATGTCATCTTTATCACAGTACGGGAGAAAGAATGCATCTTATATCAATGCACACGTAACACCACTAAGGTTTTATTTTGCATAAAAAGTGGCCAAATTGTATAAGAATTAGCACAAAGCGGATTTAAGCAGTCCTTCTATCATTAAACAGACCATTGTAGACTGAATGCATCAGTTTCCAGTAAGCGCGATTTTGTAAAGTAACTTTGTACCATGGACAGAATATGTTTTGTAATGGCAAACAAAGCCTAGTCTCCAAATGGACGGGGATTGAGAACCGGCACCCCTTTGGATTTAGTTAGGGGTCTCACGTAATTTGAAATCTACTATAGTAACTGAGATAAATCACCATTAGAATACAATGCTATGTTACCGCACCCAATTTGATTGGGTTAAAGTATTGTAAGCAAAATACTTTCTTCTGTACCGAGTTTAAATGTATAAATGTATACTTGGGTTACCAATTTCAACAACGTGGTCAAAGCCCCCCCCCCCACATTAACCACAAGGCACCCGACAGCAATATAAAATCCCTAAACAGACAAATAAAAAAGAGTACTGTGTAATGCTTAAGGTGGTAGTGATATTAGTAAAGATTTACCCTACAACGAGCTTGTTGTGACACCAAATTTAATCATCCACACACGTTGGGGTGCTCTAGCTCACATGTGTTCCGAATTAAGATTCCGCTAATGGAATACTCCGCGTATTAACATAATTATGTTTGTGGTGTGTTGTGCCGAGGACCCACCCGGGTGCCGAAAATACGCGGAGCCGCGGCAGGTACCAGAGTGTACTGTAACTGCATTGATTGAGTATACAGGCATTGCATATTTAATTTACTGGCTTCTTTGGGGTTTTAAAAACTGTCCAAAATAAAATATAGTGCAATAATCGGCATGCCTGTCCTTTGAGTTAAATTTGTTACTTGGGTGTAAATATTAAAAAGATCCGATTATAAGAATGAAACTGAAATGCCCTCCAGTGTGGGTGCGTCAATTTATTCATTACTTTTAGCTATATATGTTTGAGCAAAGCTTTTACTTAGATGTGCAAAACCTTTACCCTCTCTTTTGAACCAAAAAATGACAGGCAATATGGGGAAAATATATTGGATGAAATAGCATACACTCAATGTGGAGTAATTTAAATATTTGATTAAAAATAATTTAGTCTAAATTTCAGAAAACTCGCTAAGTACTGCCAAATTGAGCTAGATTATACGATATATAATATACTATATATCTATATATAGTATAGTATATATATATTATATATATATATGTGTGATATATATATATATATATATATATAAAGTTACAAAGTATAGACCTCTGGAAAGGCAACCGTTACTTGAGTTTCACGGTATACCTCACTTACGATCACGGGTACCGATCTTCAGACGGTTGATGACTCACAGTCGTGTCTTAACCAGTTAGACATGTTTGTATATACATGCCATGGGTTCACGAATGAGGCATTTCCAGCACTTGTCTGTACTTTTCCAATAGGTGAGATGGCTCAACCATGTACGAGTAGTGGTGCGTAATATAACATACATGTAGTAAATATATTTACAGGTGACAGATATTTGGAATTAAGCGTGCTCAATCCCATTATAGGAGAGCGTAAAATAAATTACAAAGTAAGACCGTTGGAAAGGCAGACCGTTACTCTGAGTTTTCACGGTATACCCTCAGTATCAATCACTGGGTACGATCTCAGACGGATGATGACTCACAGCCGTGTCTTAACCAGTAGAAATGTATGTATTACATGCATGGTGTCAAGTGATGAGGCATTTCAGGCACTTGCCTGTACTTTTCCAAATAGTCGAGAGTGCTCAAACCACTCGAGTAGGGGGGAAGTAAGATACATGAATAGTTAAAACAGTATTATTTCACAGGTGGACTATTTTTGTAATTAAGAGTGCTCAATCCCATTATAGGAGAGCGTAAAATAAATTACAAAAAAGTATAGACCTCTGGAAAAGGCAATCGTTACTATGAGTTTCACGGTATACCCTCACTTACGGTCACTGGGTACCGATCTTATAGACGGATGATGACTCACAGTCGTGTCTAAACCAGTGAAGGATGTATATACATGCATGGTGTCACGACTGAGGCATTTCCAGCCCTTGTCTGTACTTTTCCAAATAGTCGAGAAGTGCTCAACCACTACGAAGTAGTGGGGGCGTTAATATAAATCATAGTAAACAGTAATTTAAGGGGACATCTTTGGAATAGAGTGCTCAAATCAATTATAGGAGAGCGTAAAATAAATTCAAAGTATAGACCTATTCAATAAATACCAAGTAATATATTATATATATTATTATATATATAATATATATATGATATATATATATAGTTCGAAGGGCTAAGTCGGATGTGTTTGTAAAAGTTACATAATTCAGTTGACCAAAAGTCGGGTGTAGTCGCATGCCGTAAAAAGCAAAGGCAGAGGTTTAACGCTATGTCGATATAATCCTTTAACATAACAAATAAATTTAATGTTTATATTATATATATATATATATTATATTAGTATATATATATAATAAACTAAACAGAGTAAAAGAATCAAGTGGCTTAAGCCAAATTCATTCTTTACTCTCGTTTATTGTTATAATGTTCTTCAATCCGCGTGCATCAAATATGATCCAAGAAAGCTACAAACGCCGTTTCCCATCTCTGTTATTAAGTTTCATATATATACTCTCCCTCTTCTTTCGTGTGCTTCCCCTACTCTTCTATATATAGAGAGAGAGAGAGATCCCTTGCAAACTGGGGTGAGTAACATTTGCCAATAATGAATTATTTTGACCGTGGAAGTAATTATTATATTCAAACCATTGGAGGCAGTTTTCTTGCTGTTTCAAATTAGCTGCTAAATTATACGTTAGTTAAACGATCCAATTACAAAGAATGGATTACATTTGTAGATAACTATCGATGCCTCTCCTCCAAATGTTGGAGCCGTGCATGACGGGATACCAGGGTCCAAGGACGTGATTTCCAACAAGACAACACCCTTAACGCCTACTGGGATGGATTTTTTTTCGATAGGGAGTGAATTAAATTTTACAAGTACATATTTGATTAACCGTTGCTGGAAAAAACAGTGCTTCCCCAAAATGTAAGTTCTCACATTTTAATAACAGCTTCCTACCTTCATTTTGCTTTGTCCAAAATCACTTAAATTAAAAAAAACTATTGAATTGAGGTCAATCTTAAACCGCATTTTTGCATATTTAATATCTCGTAATAATATTTCTTTAGATGACAAAAAACAACTTTGATGCACGCAAGTTGGAAAGCCCCATCAATGTGCAGCACATATGTTACCATAACCGTAGTAGCACTACAACCACGCGCTAGAAACATCGGATCCAGTATGTTCAGATGGAATTACAATCGACAGCACACAGCCACCAGAATTGTCACAAATAAAGTCAGAGAAAAACGCAAGGACAACAATGGGTCTAGTGAAGGATGCCACAGGACGAGTTTGGGTCGTGCCTTACTTGACATGGTAACCCAAAGATTACAGAATGGCATCTGAGGAATGCAGGTAAAGAGTTGTTCTAGAAGCTGCCACTGAACTTGGCTATGTACTTTGACAGAATTTGCCGATATGTATCCAAGGAAAGAGATAAAGTTAATGTAAATTTCAAATGATAATTTATAATAGGCATTTCTAGAAATTGTCATTAAATTCCTGTACGTGTGCGTGGTGGCAGTATTTAAGAAAAGTGAATTGAAACATTTGAATCCTTAATGAAAATGCGGTTACATTCTTTTAAAATAATGATAAAATGCTGTCTGATTGCTCTAATTTCTTGATCACATTGACAACACAAACATACGTATTTTTCATCATTGGCATTTTGCACTCACTCACGAAAACCAATTTTAGGGTCTATATTGGAGCCCTTGACCACTAGTGTTACTCTTTAGTGATTAATTATATAGTTGACAAACAACGCATCCTCTTTATTTTAGGAACAAGGCGACACCAGCCCTATCTTTTAATCCGTGGTTTAACCATCCTGCATCCTACGACTACATAGTTCAACAAGATGTTGATTGTGGACACCGTTGGAAATACTACAAATTGGTTGTATATAGCTGCTGATAAACACGTTTAAATACTTTCCATCTCTGCTACTTATTATCATGAGGATACATCTCTATGATAATCATAAACAATTTCCTTACGAAACCTATATGACATAATGCACATTTTCCCCCGAACAGGACGGGGTCACGAGTTAGAAAACATTAAAAATATATTGTCGATGTCTTTCATTATGAAGTCTTTCCCAAATAAACCTGAAATACACACTTAAATTGTATTCACTTGCCGTATGAGAATCATCATTTTCATAGCTAGCCAATGATTTGAAATGGTAAATATGTCACGCAGTTCACACACACTTTAAATAATTGACTAAGATTGAAAAAGCGGGTTTTCATCATTTCTCTGACAACTTTAGTCCAGTCACAATTCTGTCGCTTAGGTCATCAATGTCTCGGCTTTGTGATAAAAATATACAAGGCGTTGCAAGTCCTGAGACATTGATGGTGGACATTTATACACTGCTTAGATTAAATTACTCAAGTTATTTCGTAAAATGTTAACAAGCGCCTGTTTACACTGTTCTCGCTCACACCTTGTTTAGAATTAGACAACTTGTTAAAAACTTCAACACAAACTAGTTTCACCAACTTCGCTTAAAGAAATTAAAACCACTTTTCAAAAGTTAACTTCAGTTGGTAAAATATTTGAACGTTTTTTAATTGATTTTTAATCAAGGTTGGTCGATGACCAGGGTAAACAGCAGTTGGTAAAGATTGCGAGTTGGCTTATACAACTTGCTTAAATCGTATACATATTCCCCCTGTGAAGACACATACACACGTATAAAACAACAAATGAACAATGCTTAAAACTTAAACCAACTAGCACCTTTAAACAATCCTCTTTTTAAAACAGCAACAATTGTTGAAACAGCGTGAAATTTATAATACCACTAAAATACAACTATCTATACAAATGTGATTTTAAGAGGGTTGTTTATTGCTTATTTGGGTTTATTTCTTGTAAATGCTGTGAAAGTGATTCAATGACCCGCACGGGTAGCGTTGTCCCCTATACGTTTCTTGCAGGAAAGTATAGAGACGACGAGTCCGTGTCCATTTACAGATGCGAACATCAGGGACCACTGAACGGGAGTGTTTTACTGAGCACAGTAGTTAGAAAGATATTCAGGAGCCGATTGACACTTGATTTATTCATGCTATGTACTTTCAGCTTTCTTCTCCTGGTTTGGTTGTGACAAAGCAAAGTGAAATATACGATTATCACATTGCTTTGAGTTCAGTTGCGTCAAGCGCCCTTCCTGACATTTCAACTTATCAATAACAACCTCAGGGAATCAAAACTACACCTTTCGGACATCTAAAATAAAACACATGGATCTGTGATTTACGCAATTGTAAAAGCTACAAACAAAGCACAGCCTGACACCACAATGGTAGCCACGGAGATATAATACATAGATGTTTATGAAATTTGCACAATAGTTGATTTAATACACATGCGTATTCTTGTACTCATTACATGCGAGTTCCTTGTTGATCGAGCCATAACAAGAGAATTCCACATGGCTAGTAGGCTAGCATGACATCTAAACCTACCTACTATACTTCCATATGTCAAAAAATGCCACACCGCCGATTACCGTAATATCTTGTATGTCTGTCACGCTCTTCGTGTTTCAGACTCTGCTACTCACTGCTAAGCAAAAGCTTTATGAAAAAACAGTTTTGGGTAACTCTCAACCACTCTTTGCGGAGTCTTTCATTAATAGCTCCGGACGTGGTTGTTGATGGAAAAGATAATTGCCTGCCCATCATGCATACCATTCAGTCGAGCGCCAAAGAGATATATCGACAATTGAACAAGATGTGACATGTCGGTATGAAAGTATGTAGCACTGATCTAGGGCATTGAGACCGCGCAGTGTTATCGACAGCACTGATGTGCTTGACTCCAAGCGCGGCATCTAATAAGTCAAGTCAGCTGCTTGGTCCCCGGGGTCTGGTTGCAGTCAAGCTGTGCTGCTGTTATTTTTCGTTTTTTTTTACGTGCTGCCTCGCTACGTGTGCGTCGAATGTGTATGTGTGCGCATAGTAACTATAAAGTTCTTTATGTATCTGTGTGTTTAGCCTGTGGATGTGGAGTGTGTGTTTGTGTGCTTATGTTGTATGATCCGTGTTTTAATCCAACGACACATCTACAATCCAGTATTCTGTGATCCGCTTACGCAGAAAGTAGTGTGCAGTAGTTACGCTGCCAATATACGACTAATAAAAAATACTCTTTTTCTTTTCCCCATTTACGTACTGATGATTTTAGTTTGCTGAAATATCGAAAAAAAAACAATTCTCTTATAATATGAAGTCGGGGTGACTGATCTTGGTATGGTATGCTATGTTTTTTTAGGGATTTGTTAGGCCGCACTAATATTAGAAGCCCGCTGCTACTAACAAAACTACTCTAAAACTTTGTTGTTTGTATGCTTTGTCCTATGTTACCGATCTATGTACTATGACCCGATTAAAATCTTTGGGTGTGTACCATACCCGGGACCACCTTGGAACCCCCGTGGGGCACCTAGCCCCACTATGGTATACGCCCTTTTACGCATGGACGCCGACCCGCTGCTTAGCCCGTGAAAATACGTGACTGTGTGTGATATGACCAGGGAATTCAACAACATGAAATTGTATTTCTCCAAATTTTTGTTGACAAAAAGTAAGGAATTTCAATTTGGACTTGAAAACATCAAACTATCTATGTATACGGTATAGATTATAACTTAAAATAAATCCATAATGCCTTTATCTTGACTTTGCTGATCTTTGAGAACATTTGTTATGGACTGATCCCTGATGGAAAATTGAAATTTGCTAATGTGCAGACTGGTCACGCGTTGCACAACAGAAGTCCGTGGGAAAACCGCGCATTCAACTCCCGCCTCCCACTCAGCTGAATTGCTTTAATGCCAACAGCTTTGGGAGGGCCCTATAGATCTTTCCGAATCACACTTTACCTAGTTTCAACGTGTGGGTGTTTCAAACGGTGCATAACAAGTATAGCGATACCGAATGCCGCACGCGTGATATGTGTTCATCCTCTTTTCTCTATTTTCATATTTGGAATTTTATTTTTGCCTGTGTAAATGTGTTGTGTTGTTGACTACGTGCTGGTGTGGTAGGATGTGCTGTTGGTGCTTCTTTGTAGCCCCTCCGCGCCAAAACCGCGCGCCACCACACCATATGAGGACAGACACTTTACCCCGCGGAAACACAGGTAAGGAGGAAAAGGGGACGTCCGCGGTTAGAAATATTGTGGTTTTCTTTTCTTGCTCGGTACTGATTTAACAGTGCACTGTTCAATTATTCTTCCACATCTTTGATCTTGCCGCTGTTGACTGGTCTATACATCCGGTGCATTGGTGTGCAAGTTGGAGTGCATTTTCGTGGCATGGTGATGTCCACTCTGAATTATTACTTTTCTAAATAGCGACCGCTACGCTCAAACTAGACTTAAATACTGAATGTCCCCAGTTGGATAGGAAAAATAAAATGTCCGCGTTCTACCGGTAATAACTCAAAGTCCGCCATTTGCTTGGTGTTTTACAAGTATGTTTGGTTTGGTGCGCGGTGGTGTGTGCGTGTAGTGTGGGAGTGCGTGCGTGTGGTGTGTTGTGTGTATGTGTGTGAGAAGAGGAGAGAGAGATCTGGCCTTGTCCTGCTGTTTCCCCTTCTAGAGAATAACTAGGGGTAATATATGTAGATTTTAAGCTGTTTAGATATTCATATTTGCAAGGTTTATGGACCAATTCTTGTTTTGACGTCACGCCTCCTGATTTTGAAGGAGAGATTACTGTGTTATCTGAATCTTTAGACGTTTCTGCTTGCTTGGAAAATGAAATGTTTTCAGATGAATCGACCATGAATTGGACATATGAACTAGAATTGGTAAGTCCATATTTTACACCTTTGGTGTAAGAAATAAACTAAAGTCAATACAAAATAGAGAAAAGCCATCGATTCCCACTTCAGAAAGGTTTCTTAATCCATTCATCGCTCATATATTAATGATAATGACCTATTTTTGTCTAATCACTTTCTCGGGTTTGTATCATTTACCTGTTCCTCGCGTACATTATAGAGTTTCGCTTGTCATAGATTCTGCCAGAATCGTGCAATATAGGTCCATCTTCTAATATTATTTAAATATGGTAGCTGTAGATATTTGTGTTATGTTTTTTAATTTCCTCACTTTTGTTATTTTTACTTGGTTACCCCTGAAATACGCTCTGCTTTTATTGGTATCCACATCGCCCACATTCTTTTCAATTTGATGTGTTTGGACCTTCTATGTGTGCCAAGATTTAAATAAATTAATTGAAAAGTCACCCCTTATAGAGAGTACAATCCTACTATAGTGGTTTCAAATGTTATCCATTTACAATGTTAAGCATCATTTCATGTAATTCTCCCCTCTATAGGAAATACTGCAAACACTCACAGAGGTGATGCCATTCACCGATGTTAAGCCATTATTAAGACACTGTCTCATTCCAATGAAACTTGTGTAAAGTGCTAGATCTGGAGACTTCAAGGAAGGTTTTCTCTGGTCAAATGTACTATGTATCCATCAAGGCTATTAACACGGTTGGACTGAGTGTAGTCGCAGTATCATCGGCTCACAGGCACGTGACACAACTCACCTTCATGTGAATAGTATTGGATTAGGAACATCGTCGGAACAGCTTCCATTTGTTTTTGGGGTAGAAATGGTTTGTGGATAATTGATTCAAACACTGTTTACGCGTATGTCAATTGTACAATCTGTATTGCCTTCCGTTAGCTGTCATTAGGTGAAGAAATTATCTAATAAAATATCGTAATAATATGATTGATAACAGGTAAACGCTCCCGATGTGGATGTCCAGACAAGCAACACAACCTTCGGGCCATAATGGTAGGGGTTTTATCAGCCACACCTTCCTTTAATATATTTATTTGGTGTTGGCTCAAGTCCAGGAGAAGTTGATGTTTCCAATGGCGATGTTGAATTTTTGGTGACGCC
>JAMKCH010048904.1:0-20611 GCA_023653785.1 Ophioderma brevispina
TAACACTTTCCTTCTTAAAGCTACCGCACTGCTTGATCTTGCTTTATTTCAGTTTGGCCGTGTTATCTTAGTGTTCAAACCTCTCTTTTGGTGGCATATGAACCACTTGATCAGAAGAGTATGACTATGAGAGCTGAAAATGCTGTATTGGCCATAGCTGCTACGTAATAAGTATTTTTAGGGGAGGGGTAACAGATTTGAAAGAACGAACTTATAGAGCCAAAATAAAGGAATTTATTTTAATGATAATAAAGAATGATCTCCATTTATTTATTCATATCCTTTTCAAGGATTTCCTGTAAAATCATTATGTTCATTTCAGATATTTAGAATTTGGTGAGAAATCTACAAAACATGGTTCAATTAACGTCTTTTGTTACAGGCGGTATATGGACATGTGGAAGAGATTCTACTGCCTGGGTGAAACATTCTCCGATCTTACTACTCTTCAGGTTTACAATAGAATATACCCAAGGAAAATTCTCCACGAGTTCCAAGTGGATCCGAGAAAAAAATAAAAATGTCCCACGCTATTATTGTCCCCGCCGAACAAGTTCGGAACGGGGAACTATTAAATGAGCAGCGTCCGTTCGTCCTTCCGTCCGTCCGTTCGTCCGTCTGTAACAAAATGTTCCCATGTTGTATACCAAATATCTGGAGTTTCCGACAGGGCTACGATGAGGTACTTGGTGGAAAGCAGCGGGTTGATGAGTTCTCGACCTGATTAGATTTTGGCCGTAACAATATCTAATTAAGTATCTATTTCATATTTTGAGAATTTTCCTGCAAGGCCTTTGTACAAGTTCTCTGGAGTTCATTCAGGCGTATAATGATGTACTTGGTGGAAGGAAGCGGCTGAAGAGTTCTTGACAAGATTAGATTTTGGGCATAATTAGGCCAATTGAGTAATGCAAATGAGCTAAGTAATATGCACAAATCAGCGTAATTGCGTATATTTTTTTTGAAAACGTACATGGATACTCAAAATTCCTGCGCTGCATATTAGCCTATCATGGGGCACATCTTTTTTGCAATTTGAAAGTATGTGTGATATATGCGGCTTTAGGTATGCAAATGAGCTCATTAAATATGGTGTAATTTGCTGTGTCTCTGAACGGTACATCGGATGGCAAAATTCCTCGCTACTGAGACTACTATGCTATGGGGAGGGGGAAGGTGTTGGGGAGGGGTGGGTGGTTGGGGAGGGGGTTGGGTGTTGGGGAGGGTGTTGGGTGTTGGGGGGGGTTTGGTGTTGGGGAGGGAGTGGGGGTTGAGGGAGGGGGATGAGGTGTTGCAGGGTATTGGGGGGAGGGGGTTGGGTCATTGCGGGGTGTTGATGAGGGGTTGGGTAATTGGCTGGGTGTGGGGAGGGGGTGGGGTGTTGCATTGTATTGGGGAGGGTGTGATTGTTTGCGGGGTGGTTGGGGAGGGGAATGGAGTGTTGCAGGATGTTGCCGAGGAGGGATGAGGGTGTGGCGGGGTGTGGAGGGGAGGAATGGCGGGGTGTTGAGAGAAAGGGGAGGTGTGTTACCTGTATTGGGGTGGGGTTGGGTGTTGAGGGTGTTTAAGAGGGGGTGGGGTGTTTGCAGGGGGGTGTTGGGGGCATGAGGGTGGGGTGTTGGGAGTTGTGAGGTGTTGTGGAGGGCCGTGGGTGTTTTGCGGTGTTTTGGGGAGAGGGTAAGAGTGTTTCGTTTTCTTTTTTCTTTGATCGTGTGTTTAGTTGCATTTACTCAGTGTTTATGATTTGCCAACATTCGGCGGGGACATATTGTTCCGCATCGCGTAAATACTAGTTCGCCTTGGTATATATCAAAATTGTTCCTGAAAAGATGTTACAATTATGCTATGTAAAATCAAAGGTATGACCCATTGCCACCAAAAGATACTTGATGTCAGCGTGAGTTATAAGCACTTATTGTATAAGAGCTCCGTCAAAACTATGGTATGAAAGGGATTATTAGCAGTGTTGCCAAACCCGCGATATGGTAGCCGAATTTGGCGACTTGGTAAGGCTTCCGCGACGGCCAACATTTTTACTGCTATTTCTGTCGTCAAATTTTTATACAGGTTTTTTATGGGACTTCTGGTGTTGCCCGCGATTTTTTAGCGATTGGCAACTTTCCCCGTACCCATTGTACCGCATTTGGGCAGCTTCATTTTGCAAACCCTGATTCTATATGCCGCACCTGACATGTTAGATAAAATCCTTTGGAGAGCACCGTATTTTGTTCCTTTCTCAGATATCTATTACAGATCAATATTCAGAGTGTTAAAAAAGAGCAGGTCACATTGAGGTCTTAAGGTGCAACAAGGTGATTTCTAGTCTCCCTTTTCTGTGATATGTAGTGATTTCATATGATTAGACATCACTCGATCCCTACCTATCGATTAGAAATTTTCACAATTTTGCCACAGAAAAGTTCTCAGCTTAACCTTTCAGATGGGGACATTTTTTTGATAGGAAGCTTTACACCAGTGCCAAAATCAAATTTTCACATTTTTTAGGGACAGCTGTTATTTGAAATCTCTTGGTTCACCTTTAAGGCAAAGTCTTCCATCAGCAGTATTGGGGGATTGTATTGGTGGAGATCTATTTTGAAAACAGCCATATGGTTCAAGCTGACATAACACCATTGCATTATCCGCCCAATATGATGGTCCCATTCGGGTGAATATATCTATTAGCCAATCATTGCAAGGTGAGAAAAGCTAAACAAGGCAAGAACAGATATAAAGGAGATCAACTGTAATTGGTTACTATATTTGTTCATCACCAATTGGCAAGATTTTGGACACCACAATTGATATAGAATATTTTCATGGCCGCAACTGCAGCAACACTTACCGCAGCAGACCATTGCGTGATGGGACGTGCGGCGCACCTTGTGTCAAGAATCACATGCATAAAAGTGGGATTACTTTCACGTGTGGATACACAAAAGCCTAAGAATTCTTGCCTATTAGGTGATGAACAAAGTATAGAGGAGTCCTAAACAAGTGTGTCTGATTCCCTCTGTTATTTGTACTTCCTAGTGTTTTGCAATACAAGTGGAATACATTTCACTTTGGTAAGGATCCATGTTATGGTCCATGTAATGAGTCCATAGAGATACCTCATAAGAAAGGTGGTTTGCCGACCTTTTTGATGTCAGTCACATATATATCACTGTTTATGCTATTACCCAATGAGCATGTGGCTACATGTAGATCATTTTATCCTAATCCAGGGGGGGGCACTCCCATCTTGGACGCGACGCGTATGTAAGGCTTTAAGACCCCCCATTTTCATTTGAAAATAGCCCACCCAAAAACCTCATATTTTTTTAAATTTCCAAACTCACCCAAAGACCACGTTTGGAAAATTATTGAAATTTTTGTTCACTCAAAGACCTCTATTTTGGGTGAAATTTTGTCATAATTTTCTAAAAAGACCCTATTTTGGGGGAATTTAGCAAATTTGTTCACCCAAAAACCCCTTATTTTGGAGCATTTTGGCTTGTCTCTCCCCCAAGTACCCCTATTTTTTAGTCCTCTGTCACCAAATGCCCCTGGGTTTTTGGAAGCACAGCCTCACAACCAATGATTTCAATATGTGCTTGCCCCCCCCCCCCCCGATCCTAATAAGAGTGGAATACATAACAAATCCATTTCACTATATTTATATCATGGTAATGAAATCGCCAATCAGAGATACTGTAAGAAATGTGATAGGCCTCGGGACGTACCTCGCATTTGTTGTTTTCTATTACACCACTGACATGTCCTATTTATTCTAACACTGGAAGGTAAAAAAAAAAATTGATACGCTGAGTGAAAAAGGGCCCAAAAAAAGAAAAAAAAACCAACCCCACTTTACTACCGGTGATACAGAAAGAAGTATTCCCATATCACACAATGTACGTCTTCTTATTTCACTGTAATTAGAGAGGGTTATTATGGACTTTATTATGTAACACAGAAGCCAATCAGCATGAGCCCAATTCAACAAAGTCGTTTTCTTCGTTGGGCCGTGCCATAAAGAGAAACATAATGTTTGCACAGAAGATAAATTACATTAAATACAGTAGCTTATCTTAAAGACCAATCATCATTTTTTTCCAAATTCGAAATGCCGATTTTGTCTCTCTAATTGCTATTGTTAGGTCTACCAACACCTTATTACTTTTCTTGTGAAAAAAAACAGACACTTAAAATTTTAAACCAGTCTTGAAGATGCCATTTATAGGACGCAAGCCACACTAAATAGATCATGATACTTGACAAATATGGCATGTTACGCTTAGCCAACTTACAGGGGTCTTTACACAAGAATTTCCAATACAACAGTGCAAAAATTGGACTTTATGATGAAAATAGGGCGCGATTTGTTTACATTGTGAAGAATCGCTGCGATAGTTTGCTTTAAAGGACAGAACCATGATTGCATTTCTTACTTGCACACAGTAGTGGCAGCATTATAAAAGTAGTATGTTGACCACCAGTAAATAAGAATCGATCTTGGTGAGGTATCAAATCAAAAGCTCCCCTTCCCACTGATTTTGAATCAAATCCTGGTCATAATCATTGCCACAATGAGCATTATTACAGTAATGCTACTGGGTACTAGAATACAAAAATACAAAAATGGCTTGATTTTTTATAATTATACACATACAAAGTTGTAGTTTGAAAATCAAATATAATCATGGCTGCCACAGAAGACTGCTTAGATGTAAAAATCTGTCAGGTTCATAGTTTTTTGACACTCATCTTGTTTTCAAAAATCCTACAAGGGGAAGGGTGGGATATACTTAATATGCACATGATCACAGCGAGATAGTTTTATGCCAATTGTGTAATTAGATTTTAATCGTTATTTTTTAAAATCTTTTTAAAAAAAAACCTCTTTCTTTGGATACAATATATTGTCTTGTAATCTTCCCTGGTACTTTTGAACTCAGGGGCCATAACCCTTATGTCATCCACATACAAATTAAAGTGCAACAAGAGATTTTTGAGGCACCCAAAATTGTGTCATAATAGTAATTTCATATAGACTAACACTCGATAGATTTTCTTACCTTGTATTTGGCTACAGCAATGCCTTAAAGGAGAACCCGTACACAAATAATATTATACAATATACTTTGTAAAATTATTATTGACCACATAATTGAGTGGTTTCATGAAAAAGAATTATACATAACCATACAATAATTAAAACGCATCTAGTTCGACCATGCGCTATTTCAAATTCGCGCTATTGTATACCGTGTTATTATCGATACGGTCGGCACTTTGTACTTCATACATGTCGCAAAGCAAATGCACATTATTGAAGCCTCCCCACGTTTTTTTTTTTTTTTGGAAGGTGTATGACGCTACTGGTTCCGCCGTATCGCATAAACACAAATACATATCCCTAACACATATCGCAATTCAAATATCGGCATGTGAGACAAATGTTTTAATTAATTTTATGACTAGTATAAATTCCGTTTTTCCATAAAACCACTCGATATGTTGTTTCAATAATTATTTTTATAGCGTATATTTATCAATTATTCTTAGTACGGTTCTCCTTTAAAAGAATGCAAACCGTGATCTGATTTTCTATATTTCATAGTAAAACATGTTGAATTTTTTATTTGCTCCTATATGAAATTAGAAATTTCAAATTTTTGAACATTTTTTCAACTTTTCAGCTTAATCCTTTCAGCATGGGTTTTTTTAATGGAAGCTTTACATCAGGCACAAATTCAGTACTTTTCGATTTTTTTAGGACACAACCTGATATGTGAAATCTCTGTTTGCACCTTTAATGCATAGTCATTTTTTCCTCCACGCTGTATATGTCTGGCATGTACTTAAAGGGTATTTCGTGATCCACACCTTGTCCTCCTGATATACCTCACAAATTAGATTTTGTTCAACAACTCTTCCTATCTCTTTGTACAGGAGCTAGCATTATTGATTCGTACAAAAAAAAGCCGCCTTGCATGGCAAAAATTGGCAATGCATTGGATGCAGTGTTGTTGATTTGTGATAACCACTCTGTAACATGGTGGAACCTCGAATTCAACAACTCACCGTATCTCCTTGCACATGAGCGTACCGTTGTTGATTCGAGGGTTTCTAGAAAACGGAAAAGATGGACGTAGGTAAAATTACTCAGTAGGAGCAGCGGTAGGAACAAAAAGATCGTCCACAGAGCAGCTTCCTATTATGTGCAGTCGGAGTGTAAAAGGAACAATCCGGCGTTACGCGGGGACACTGTCGAGCGGACTGCCCCCTACGTACCTGGGGCCACAGGGCGGACGGAACAGGAACACGGGAAGGAAAAGCGGGGGATCCTAAACGAGGAAGCTAAGATGAGTAGTCGTGATTAGGGAAAAAAGGGGATGATTGAACTGAAACAAGCAATATAAAATTGCCAAAAAAAAGAGAGCTTTGTTGGTAGAAGTTTTGACGAAAATATTTTTTTTGAAAAATTTCCGTGAACTGGTAAACATTTTATTTAGTATTATAGTGAGAATTATGTTCCTCTATTTACAAGCATATTAAATAAGTTTTTTAAACAAAGATTTTCTGAATCCGCATCGATTGCGTCCGCGTTATTGTATCCCGCTCGGGAGGACGCGGGGAGAAAGAAAAATTCAAACAAAAGATTAAGAGAGGGGTACCTTCACTGGTTCCGGAAAAAAAGAAGCCCAGACGGAAGAGAGGGATGCATTGTTGTTGATGGTGTGATGAACCACTCGGAACATGTGTGGGATTCCCGAAATCATATGCACTATGGTCAAGTATATGCATGTATGGACTACTATTACGATTTACATGTATAAATTGATCTGTTCTGAGAAAATTGTTTAATTTTGTATTTTCTGTCCGTTTAAACGGTCAAAAATTACAACAGATTTGGGGCAGTGTACAAACATTTGTGCATACATCAAAACCCACCATCCAGAACTCAACTGAATGAAATTTCAAAAATAAGCTTTTCTCAGGGATATCTTATCAAACCCACAATTGAGGTGTTTTAAAATCATAAAGCACCTTTAAGGTAAAAGCGCAGAAAAAAAATACTTAAAATCACAATCATTGGGGTGGTTAATTTCCGGGGTGAGTTAAATGGCCTACATGAAGATGAATGAAAATGGCTTACGTCAGATTCAATGTAAATGTTGGAAATCCTGAGTAAAATTAGCTAAAAATATTGGGTTTTGTAAGTTTGGTTGGCAGTAATACTCTGCTGTATGGTTGTCAAAACAACAGAAAACATAATGATGTGAATTTAACGAACTGCACAAACTGTTGCAGATGCAATTTTACACAAAAGAGAAGCCTTGCTTTGGGAGACTTTGGAGATCAGTATGTTCAATAGTCAATAAACTTCCATAATTACATTAAGAGTCCACAGTTTGCTACATGTTCGGTGTTGTATGTACTATGTCCTTACATTGTGATGAGAAATACACCTTACCCCATTAATGGCCAGTGCATCACCTTCACCTTTAATGCACCATTGAGACAGGCAGTTTAATGCAATTACTCACCGTATTACCCAACATATTATTACTGCACCATTATTGGACCTTTGAATCACCATGCCTTGTATTGGATAAGTGGCCTTCCCAGCAGGCAGTCATTTAGAGGGACATCGAAACGATGTTGGCACTTTGAAAAATGGTCGAGAGTTTTAGAAAATTCACATCGAAAATGCGAATTGAATCGACGTCTAAAGAACAATGTTTATCCAATTTGCATTTTCAACTACGTTATCTAAAAAACTCTCGACGTCATTTCGACGTTCCAACATCCTGGCACCTGGTGGGTTTAATTAGAAGGCCTTTTTACCACCCGTAGTAGTATTATTGAAACCCATTATGGACAGTAAACAGCGGCTTGTAGGCAGGATTAGTTAGGGGGTGCGGAACTTTGAAAAGTGGACTTTTTTCCGAAAAGGGGGACCTTTTTTAGTAAAAAATGGACCTAACCCCCCAAAAATGGTCCTTTTTTGAACTTTCTTTTTGACAATTTCACCACCAAAAAGTGGACTTTCTTGTAACATTTCACTTAATTTGGAAAAAAAATTTGGATTTCACTAAATCTTTTTGTCAAAAAATTCATAAAAAGTGGACCTTTTACCCCTTTTGTGTGAATTTGGGGGGGGGGGGGGGGGGGAGGGTGCGACCGCACCCCCGCATACGGGCCTGTACATAACCTTTTGTGAATCAAAGTGTTCAAATATGCCAAGACTAGCGATGACCCCCTGGTGAACTTTTGCCTCAAGGTGCCGTTTTTTAAACTGATCTGACCTTAATGAAACGGTTACTCAAAATGACCTTCAATTTGGCATTAATGTTGACCTTAACCCACCAAGTTCACCTTACACATGACCTTACCTCAATTTGGACAGTACATGTTGTTAAATTAAAATACATTTGTTAGAACATTAATGGACAGTGCAACCTTAATTCACTCTACCTCTTATTGGTCAGTGCACATTTCCATTCATTATTGGGACTGTTCCATTATTGTGCTTGGTTGAGGACAGTGCATGTTTCAAAAATTCAACCAAGTTAAAATTTTGGTAACAGGTGTTGGACCAATTTACAAAACTTACCAATAACCTATTTGACCCAATTTTACCTCTACATGAACCTTTAACTAAAATTTTTAGCGTTACCACTTTCTCCATATACTGTCATTGCTCTGTGGCATATCGGGGGCAAACAACAAAATTACCCAACTCATAGTATATTACTGGGCAAAATACATCCTACTGTGTTTTATTGGTAAACAAAACTTGAAGCACTAATAATATGTTGGTTAAAATTTTGCAGAACAATTAATGAGGTTCATATTTAGACCTAACATTTGGCAAAGTTTGCTTATTTTTTTGGTTTAATGGCAGTGTAGCCCTACCTGTGATTATGGGACAATGTGATGCATGTAGTATAAACAGTAAGCCAATTATGTTAAGTTCGCCAAATATGTTAGATACTGATAGCCCGCAGTACTTATGAATTAATTTTAATGAAAGTAAGTTTTCTCTCAGAAATAATGGCAAAAAAAACGAATGTGCTTTATTGTTTTTAGTAAAATGTGCTATGCAGATTTCTTTTTTTATTTCATTTTGGCACCTTTTGGCTGCTTCCTGTATGCATGCAGTAAACATCACATATTGAGGGTTTAGGGCAAAAAAGCGCAACAGCTGCCAATAGTGCCAGGTGTTAGATTTGGCAGGTATAACACTTGAAAGACAAAGACCACAACTGACCAATGGCAGCTTTTGCAGATGGGGGCCTCCTTCTTGCAGTTACACCTGATATTTTTGTACACCGGGTTTGAGACAACTGTCTGGCCATATTGTAGTTTCATTTGGTATGTGCAGTAATGCCAAAATGCCACCTTTGGCTGCTTAATGTATGTATGCAGTAAAAATTTATATCACATATTAAGGGTTTAGCACTGCAAAGGGCCCCATCTGCAATAGATGCCAGGTGTTAGATTTGGCATATATAACACTTAATAAAGACAAAACTGACAAATGGAAGCTAATGCAGAAGGGGGCTAGCTATAGTCCATTCTCTACCTCCGTGCAGGGATTTCATAACCATGACACAGCTTTTACGCGCGCGTGTAAAAATGCTGTTGCTTTCAGCAGTGTATGCATGTGTACTAGTCGTGTTTCATGTGGTATGTGCATTTATGCCAAAAATCAAATAATATGTCATCCGTGTTTTCAGAAACTTAAAGTGTTTTGTAAGATGTGCGTTATTGGTGATAATGAAGTTTTCTATTAATGGCAGGTGCCCAAGTAATAACCATATTGCAGTATGATAACAAGTGTCTTTTGGCCCACAATATGGAAAAAATAAATAACAATTATGTGTAAATCTAAATGGTCTGTGATATGCGTATTCTGGTAATGGAAACAGTGTGGTCAGAGGTAGCTCTGCCTATTGGAATATTCTTAAAGGTGCTTGTTCCAATTTGTGTTTATGTGTTCTCTAGGGATATAAGAGCCTGGCACTTGCACATACGCCCCATAAAGTACCGTTGGAAACAACTTGCGGTTTTGATGTGCAATGAATGACATTGCAAAAATTAAGCCCTATTCAACACTCTGCTATATTGATGGTTAACCATTTAAATTTCAGCAGTTTTTGTTATATCTGGCAATGAAATGGATTGAGGGCTCACATTTCAGGACGACCAATTCGAAAAAAATATGGCCTTTACATCAATATGTCAAAAATACGATACTACTTTTGGGTAAATCAGGGGGTCCCAAAGACGATCGGAAAATGAACTTTGACATATGAGATCTTATTAGTGTACCATGGTTATTGGCTTGTGGTTGGTGTTCAGGATTTGATTCAGCTGAGTAAGTGATCCAGGGCTGCGAGTATCTGTGATCAGGTCAGGTTCTTTTGGAGGGCCTGCTATGTAAACCAGTGTACCTACCGGTCCAGGGCCGAGGTGTCAGCGGCTAAACCATCACCCCCATTGGGTTTCTAAGGAAATCTGATGAGAAGGGTAGACTCTGGTTACCCTGGTAGATGAAAAAAGAGATCTACATCAAGGGCGAGCTAATGGCAGCCATCCCGCACATGCTTGCCTTGAATGGTGGGCGTGGTTCCTCAAAGGCTAGGCACCACACGAACAAACTTTTACCGGGACACTCAACAATATTGCATAAAGGAGTCTAGGTTTGCCGCGGGGGTGGTGTACAGCTCCTTCCATACGATCAAAAGCCAAAGAAATCTCAAACCACCAACAAAGCGAGCCACGTCGTGCTAATTACGACGTCACACCACCATGTACCATGCATTAATGCTTGTCGTTGTGATCTATGCCAACCCCAATTACTGCACGGGGGTCCTGCTTGTACAATCAGGGGAAATCCGATGCACTGTGACACGAGGTTCCGAAAACGTCCAGTCAATTGAATGTAACAAAACACAAAAGATTGAAATAGCAAAGGGTATTTAAGGGAACGATGTCATAAATGGGAAGGTTTGAAGAAGTGTGGGTTTGTGTCTTGTGCATATTAGACAAGTCAGGATCATAAGACGATGTCAAAATAAAACCACTTGACATTTAGCTAATATAGACTGTGATCTTATTGCAAACAATTGTACTAAGTGTCTACGAAATTATTATGAGCAAAATGAGCATGTGAAAGTAATTTTGAGATTTTGGCCCAGGGCTAAGCTTTCTGCTGCTTTGGTATGCGTATATTACAAATTTGACCACACCAAGGGTGAATTTATAATAAGCAGTGGCGCGCTTTTAATATAATCCAATGATGTGTAAAGAAGTTGTTTGTGCCCACCGCTGAAACTGTGGATTGACGTCCAGGAAGGGCATCTGGTCAATTTCATTTTGCTCCAATAATCCTCACACACAAGTATTGCTGAGTGCGAGGGTGTATCCGGCCACCCCCGTTGTGTTTAACGGGGACCAAAAAACCGGACTTCAAAAACTTGGTTTAACTAAAAACTAAGACGTTCCTAACATGGCCCAATTCTTTTTTTTTAGGTTGGGCGGAATTAGGGACAGTCAGGGGTTTCACCCTACTGGTTATTGAACCCTGGCTGTGATATATTAAAGGTGCAACGAGAGATTTCACATATCAGGTGCCCTAAAAAATCGAAAGTTATGATTTTTGCAATGCCCTGATGTAAAGCTTTTCACTCAAAAAATATTTCCCCATCTGAAAACGTATTAAGCTGAGGAAATGTTGATTGGGGTACACACAATATTACATTTTCTAATTTCGTATAGGAGCAAATACGAATCAGCATGAGTTGGACATTGAATATAAGCAAATCAAATAACCTTTTTCTCTCTTTTAAGACATTTCTGTTGCCAAATACAAAGTAGGAAATATATTGGGTGTCCTAATCGATATGGAATTACTATTATGACCCAATAATTTGGTATTCTCAAAAAATCTCTCGTTGCACCGTTCATGTACATGACTCTCGTTACGGGACCTATGTGTCTCACGAATGATATATAGACCTCAAAACCAGGTGTGTGTAGTTTCTAAATACACTGATAAATGGGAAAGCTACTGAACTGGGCACAAGGAATTGAGAATTTACCGACTTCATATTATAGTGTGACTAATTCGCTGCTGGTAAATGACTGTCTGTCTGAGTGGACAGGCGTTAAAATGTGTGCCTATAGTTAAAGCAATAACAGCACATTCTTTTGAAGAGCACCCCCAATTTTCCAAAAATAATTGAGTTTTTACATTGTTGCATTGGTAACTGGATAGTAACCTATACCTGTGAATGGTAAGCTCGAAAAGTCCATGGTTTGCCAATGAAAGGAATTTGTAATGAAAATAATAGGGGATCTCCCGATATACTTCAACGGCTGTTGGAAACCGGCTTTCCAATATGAAATATAGCAGGAAGATAAGCAAACATGTACATGTCTACGCTCATCCATATAGTGGTTTTATGTGTAAGGCAATTAGTCAAGTTAGAGGTCATTTCGTGAGGTGGTACTATTTCATCATGGACGGAACCATTAGACTGAAATTTCCAAACTCTTGCCGTTATGCAATACTGGAATCCCAAATTAAACAAAATCGCTTATTTGATGATAAATACGCATTTTTTAGCTTCTCGTTAGCAGCGTATAGTTTCCTAGGACATAACAACATAATGTGCAAAAATATCAAAATTTTGAAAATTGGGGGCGCTCTCAAAAAAGTGCTGTTATTAGCTTGAAAGCAAAGTTTTCAAAAAGCTGTGCAGGCGGTGTCAGCTACGAACACGAAGCTATGAAAGCCCTTACACAATACACCAGTTTTCCCTTCATTTTATATAATGATGGATATCACAGTGTAAAAATAATGACTAATATGTACATGAAGTAGAAATCAAACCAGGGATCATGCACAGTAATTTGCTAGTGCGTTTGATATTCAATATCTTCCCATGGGTGTTTTTTCATCATATTCTTTGAAGCAATCATGTGCTAAGGATATAAACGATTAGCATGCCTTTTATAAAGGGCCTCGTACATGAATATACATTCAACCATTTCTTAGTCCTTGAGTAAAAACTTCAGTGTTATGTTATTTTCGTTTAGTACAGGAATTCAAATGGAGGTTCCATGAGTTTGGCAGTTCCTGGTTCTGAGACCGTGCATGATGGGAAAGGCTTACGAAGCTAGGGTTCAGCTGGACCATGTGTTGTGAAACGGAATTTGTCTAAAGTGAAAAAAACACTACACCTTTGACCCACATTTGAATGTTAGTTAATTGTATGAGTTTGTCCCGAGGAAGACCTTAGGGCTGCATGCGTTAGTCCATCTAGAAGTGACCTGGTCTTTCAGGCTGACCTAGCACCGAGACGCGTAGCGCGAGCGTGGTGGCTAGGTCACAGTGGGGATGGACACAGGGAAGAACGAGGGGTCCTTCTAGATGGGACTTACATGCTGTGTGTGTGTGCATGTCAGGTGGTGTGTCTGTGTGTCTTTTACTTTTAGTACCAGTAGCGGCCGCCCACAGGGGGGCCCCCCATTTTTCTTCCAACCCTAGTTTGCCCCCCCCCGACGCAAGAAAAAATGAGGATTTTTGGCAAAATTCGGCGATTTTTTGGGGCCAAAAACACCAAATTTGGGAAAAAATCAGCGATTGTGGGCCAAAAATGGTTAGAAGTCTCCAAATATTTCATACTTTGCCCCCCCCGAATTCACTTTTGCCCCCACCCCCAATTTACTGTCTCCCCCTGTTTGCCCCAAAAAACGTAAATAACAAACAGCAATGCGTAATGAATAGTATAAATGCTGCTTATCATTCAATTATACCATTCAGCACAAACTTTACAACAAAACAATTTAGCGAGCGCGGAAAATTTAACATTAAAAACGGAATTTAAAAATGACCAAAGCGGCCCTTAAACATCATAAAGCGGATCTTTTTCATTTTTTTTTGGGGGGGGGTGCGCGCACCCCCGCAAACCCCCTGGCTACGGCCATGTGATGGACCTCCATCCAATTTTATACCAACTTGGATATGGATACAACATGAGAGTCTGTATGTGTTAATGAGGGTAAAAGGTCACTATCAAGGTCAAAGGTCATCTGAGGTCAAGGCGTATAATATAGGCTGAAAGGCTTAAAATGTCTCATTATTTTAGATGAACTCATCCCAACACTCGGGTAGTAATCAAGGATTCCAATGTTATTATTCTACTTAACGTAAAGGTGTGATCACAGAACCATGACGTTGTGTCATGAGCTTACCAGCCAGATGAATTACCATGCTCTGGAATCCAATGAAAAATTAATCCAAACGAGGTATCACATGTTAGTTACTGTATTAAAGCCACAAAAGCTAGCTCACAAATCAGAGTCAAAAGAACCCCACCAACTGACATTAGTGCCAAGATAAAAAATCATGAAGTAGTCAAGAAAGGATAAAAGCATACAATGAGAACCTTGACAAGATTAAGCATAAGGAGCACTTATATTATCTAGGTTTGGTGAAAATTCAACGGCAAGCATACTTTTTACAACTATGCTGTGGGGTAAAGTAAATTCCAGCCTGAGCCTTGCATAGAATATATCTCTTGATCTAGACAATGGAAGAAACTGATACTTGGGCAGAAAATTGGAAGCGGTAAAGCAGATAGATATGCAACTGCAATGCCATTTGGAGTAGGTTAATTTTCTCAGAATGTGAAGGACATAGGTATTTGAAAATGCACTAACTGCTGTGATTGAGGAAATTTGGTCCACTGAAGATGGACAACTTTGGTGCATATTATTTGGGAATACTACATACAAGGGAGGGGGGGCCTTGACTGGCCTAATTGAAAAAGTTGAAGGAATAGAAAAGAAAAAATACCTCAAAACACGCCTAAGTATATGACAATCAGAGAGTGATCAGATACAGCTAGCTATCATTCAGCCTTGCAGAAAGAATTGTAAGAGAATGTGTGGATAATGGCTCAAGTTATTGCTTGATGGAATCAGCAAGGTAAGTTAGCAGCACTTTAAAGACTTTCTTACAGTTGGTTGTATTTTGGATTGTTTTAGAAGACACACATGCCAGCATATTTTTCCAAGTTTGATCTCCTTCTCTTTTCTCTTCCCTTCCCTGTCCAGTTTCCTTCCTTCCTCTTTCTTCCATCCTCTTTCTCGCCAGCCCACTTTCCCCAAGCACGTTAACCAACCTGAAGCCTCCGGGGTGGGCAACATCAAGAGTTCCCCAAGTTTTTTTGCGGCTCATGCCACGCAGTAAACCCAGATTTTTTTCCCAGTCTGTTCAAAATTCTGAAGAATGGGGGTGGGGTGAAATATACTTCAATCAGAACCTTTCTCCCCTTTTCCCCTTCTCGTTTCTCTCCCTCCTTCTCCTTGTTCTTCTCTTTTCCCTTCTTCTTTTCCCTTTTGCTCCTTTCCTCCTGCTCCTTTCCCTTCTTTTCTCCCCTTCCTTGTCCCCATTTTTTTGCCTCCCGTCCCCATTTTAGTTGTGTGGGGACAGTCCCTGGCCCCCCCCCCTGGTTTCCCTCCACTACGCCACTTGGCCTTTTCCCCTCTTAATCTTTCTCTTTTCCATCCATTCTCCCTTTCTTTTTTCATTTTCCTGATAGACTGTGCCTGACCATTGGTGGCACTGTGGTGGGGGGGGAAGTGGTCAATTGCCCACATTTTTTTCCCCCACCCCCACCGCCCAGGTTTGCCACCTGGCAAAAAAAATTAGGATTTTTGGCAAAATCAGTGATTTGGGGCTTAAAAAAATCACCAATTTTGGTAAAAATGACAATTTTGAAAAATTGGTTTAACGGTCCTGGCCCGATCGCTAAGAGCCTCGTCCCCGGGACCCAAATTTAACTGGAAGTGTTCCAAATTTTGGTATCAGAAGAAAGCTACTATTTTTCTCATTTACCCTGTGAAATCTCAGGGCTCTATGTGTAGTTTGATCTTATGAGCAAAAATATGGCACTCACCTCCATTTGGGTATGGTGGTACGGGGGCCTTGTGATTTTAAAACAAAACTTTTGAAATGGGGACTCTTGTGACTGAAAATTGTGAATTTAGAACCCTTGAGAACTATAATTTTGTTCAAAATTAGGCCAACAAAGTAAGTTAAAGATCAAAGTTGTCTTGCTTGAAATATGGGTTTTTGGTTGTGGACTAAAACAATGCTCCAATGGAAAATGGGAGCCCTTGCCAACTGTTTGAGATGCCTGAAACAGGGTCTTAAGGGCCACACATCGCCGTCAATCTTTTTCATGTCAGTGATGAGAAACAAATGACTTTTGAATGATGATTAAAAATTAGTAAACACAAAGAAATTACTATCTCCTAATGCCTTTGTTGTATTCCTTGTCTCACTCGATTAATCACTGAAGACTCTACAGTCCCAATGGTACTAAGAGTCAAAATAACTTCTTTGCTGTTACCATGGAGACAAAATAAAATATTTAAGAACAAACCAATTTGCATTTAAATCAATAATAGCACATTTCTTAGGTCTTAAACTTGGTGGAAGGGTTCGGGGCTACAGATCCGAACTGATTCAATTGAACATCAGTATCTATGCATTTAGCCCCTATTTTGCATAATTTTATCATATTGACCTACTTTTTCATGATTTTCATTGACACTTGTGACAAAATACTGGAGATCTGTACGTCAAACATTGGCTGTAAACTTGGTGAAGGGTGCGGGGCCTACAGATTCTCGAATTGATTCACTTTACAAATCAGTATATATGCTTCTAAGTACCTAATTTGCATAATTATTAGCATCTTTTTACCTATTTTCATGATTTTCATTGACAATTTTTGAACAAAATATCTGGAGATCTGTAAATGTCACACAAGGTGAAACTGGGTGGCAGGGTGTGGGGCTAGTGTATGGTCTGGGGTTGGGGATGCATGGTGGTCTGTGGGATTGGTGGTGTGGTCCAGGTCCTGTGTGTGTGGTCTTGGGGTATTTGGCGTGGTGGTCTGGGGTGTGGTCGGGATGTATTTGTCCCGCAGATGTGGGGTGTGGTCAGGGGGTGGTGGTTGGTCTGCGGTAATAGAGTGTTGGTCCCCAAGGGATGTGGTCCGGGGTCTGGAGGTGTGGTCGGTATTGCCTAGGGCTGACACTTGTGAGGGTGGGGTGTGTGGCCCCGGTGATATGGGTGTTGTTCTGGGATAATGGGTTGTGGTTCTTGGAAGTATGGGTGTTGCCCAGGGTACAGTGTGGGGTCTGTGGGTGGGAGGTGTGGATGGGGAGGTGGCCCAGGGGTAATAAGGGTGGTGGTCTGAGGGTATGGGGTGGGTCCGGGGGTATGGTCCGGGGGTAAATGGGTCCGGGGGTATGGGGTTTGGTTGGGGGTAGTGGGGTGTGGTCCAGGGTATGGAGTGTGGTGTGGGGATATGGGGTGTGGTTGGGGGTTATGGTCCGGGGGTAATGGGGTGTGGTCCGGGGGTATGGGGGGTGTGTCCGGGGTCATGGGGGTGTGGTTCCGGGGTATGGAGATGTGGTCCGGGGTAGGGAGTGTGGTCCAGAGGTATGTGGTGTGGTCGGGGTATTGTGCAGGGCTGACACTTGTGAGGGTTTGAGGTTGTCCAGTGGTATGGTGTGGTCTGGGGATAGGGGTGTGTCCTTGGAAGTCGGGTGTTGGCCCCGGGTAATGGGGTGTGATCGTGGGTGTTGAGTGTGGTTCAGGTAATGGGGTATGTGTTGTCTGTGGGAATGGGGTGGTGGTCCTCGGTACTGGTGTGTGGTCTGGGGATATGGGGTGTGGTCTTGGAAGTTTGGGTGTTGCCAGGGTATGGGGTGTGGTCTGTGGGTGTGGATGGGAGTTGGTCCGGGGGTATGGTCGCGGGGGTATTGGGGGTGTGGTTCCGGGGTAATGGGTGTGTGGGTGGGGTGTTGTCGGGGGTGTGGGGGGTATGGGGTGGTCAGGGGTATTGGGGTGTGGGTTCCCTTGGGGTGTGGCTCGGGGGTGGGGTCAGGGTGCATGGCATAGGGCTGGACATTTGTGAGGGTGTGGTGTGCGGTCTTGGGATGGGATGTGGTCTGGGGATATGGGGTGTGGTCTTGGAAGTATGGGTGTTGCCCAGGGTTATGGGGTGTGGGTGCTGTGGGTGTTGAGTGTGTGATGCCGGGGGTATGGGGTGTGTGTGGTCTGTGGGAAGGGGGTGTGGTCCGGGGAGGGGGTGTGGTCCTGCGTATGGTGTGTGGTCTGGGGTATTGGAGGGGTGGTCCGGGGGTATGGGGGTGGGTACGGGGTATGGAGATGTTGTCCCTAGGGGGTGTGGTCCGAGGTATGGGGTGGGGTCCGTGGGTATTGGCCATATGGCTAACACTTGTGAAGGTGTGGTGTGTGGTCGGTGATATGGGTGGTGGTCTGGGTATATATGGTTGTGGTCCTTGGAAGTATGGGTGTTGCCATGTGGGTATGTGGTCTGTGGGTGTGAGGGTGAGCCATGGGTATGGTCGGGATATGGGGGTGGTCCGGAGGTATGGGGATGTGGTCCAGGGTATATAGGGTGTGGTCTGAGGTAGGGGGTGTGGTCCGGGGGTTATGGTCGGGGGTTATGGTGGGGGTTGGGGTTGTGGGTGGGGGTATTTGGGGGGGGTCAGGGGTATGGAGTGTGGTTGGGGATGGGGTGTGGGTGGGGGTATGGTCCGGGGGTATGGGGTGTGGTCCGGGGGTCGGGGGTGTGGTCCGGGGGTTATGGGTGTGTGGTACGGGGGTATGAGATGTGGGTCCATGGGGGTGTGGATAGGGGGCGTGGTCGGTGTATATGCATAGGGCTGCCACGTGTGAGGGTGTGAGGTTTGGTCCAGTGGATGGGGGTGTGGTCTGGGCTATGGGGTGTGGTCTTGGAAGTATGGGTGTTGCCCCAGGTATGCGGGTGTGAGTGTGTATGTGGGTGTTGGGTGTGGTCCGAGGTTCCGAAGGTATGGGTGGGTGTGTGTTGTCTGTGGGATGGGGTGTGGTTCCGCGGTTTATGGTGTGTGTGGTAGGGGATATGGGGTGTGGTCGTGGAAGTTTGGGTGGTGCCAGGTATGGGGTTGTGTTTGTGGGGGTGTGGATGGGGATGTGGTCCGGGGTTATGGTTCCGGGGTATGGGGGGGGTCCGGGGGTAAGGGTGTGTGGGTCGGGGGTGTGGTCGGGGGTTGTGGTCGGGTGGTATGGGGGTGTGGAGTCAGGGGTATGGGGGGTGTGGTCATTTGGGGTGTGGCTCGGGCGGTGTGGTCGGGTATATGGCTAGGGCTGACATTTGTGAGGGGCTTGTTGGTGGTGATGGTCCAGTGGTTTGGGTTGTGGTCTGGGGATATGGGGGTGGGCTTGGAAGTATTGGGTGTTGCAGGGTAGGGGGTGGTCTGTTGGGGTGTTGAGTGGGTCCGGGGGTATGGGGTGGTGTGGTATGTGAGGAAGGGGGTTTGGGCGTAAGAGGGAAGGGTGGGGTATGAAGTATGTGTGTGGGCTGGGGATATTGGAGGTGTGGTTCCGGGGGTATGGGGGGGCTTGTGGTAAGGGGTATATGGGATGTGGTCCCTAGGGTTGTGGTCCGGAGGATGGGGTTGTGGTCGGGGGGGTATTGCATAGGGCTGACATTGTGAAGGTGTGGTGTGGTCCGGTGATTGGGGTGTGGTATGGGGTAATAGGGTGTGGTCTGGAAGTATGGGTGTTGCCCGGGTATGGAGTGTGGTCTGTGGTGTGAGGGTTAGGTCCTGGGGATTGTTCGGGGATGTATGGGGGGGTGGGGGTGTTGTGGTCCGGAGGTCATGGAGGATGCTGATGTGAGTCTTCACAGGGTGGTAGGGGTTGTGGTGGTTTCCGGGGCAGGGTGTGTGGTCTGGGGGTAGGGGGTGTGGTCGGTGGTAGGGAGTAGTGTGGTTGGGGGTAGGGGGTGTGGTTCCGGGGTATGGAGATTGTGGTCCCATGAGGGGTGTGGTCTGGGGGATGGGGTGTGTGGTCGGGGTATGATAGGGCTGACACTTGAGGGTGTTGTTCTGGGTCGGATATAGGGTGTGGTCTGTGGGTGTGGGGTGTGGTCCGTGGGTAGGGGGTGTGATCCGGTGGTGAGTGGGGTGTGATTCATGGGTATGGGGTGTGTTCCAGGCTAGGGGAGTGTGGTCCAGGGGATGGAGATGTGGTCCAGGGGTATTGGAGGTTTTGTCGGGGGTATATTGGAGGTGTGGGCAGCGTATGGGGGGTGGTCCAGGGGTAGTGTGGATGGTGCTCCGGGGCGGTGAAAGTGTGTCCGGGGTATGAGTATGCGTCCGTGGGTTTATGGTGGTGTGGTCTTGGGGGTATGGGGTTTGTGGGGGGGCAGTGGTAATATTTTACAGCACTTGGGATTCTATGGTTCGAGAACCATACATTATATCGGACGACCTATTTGGGACCACCGTCCCTATTTTTTTTTTTTAAGAGCACCCACACTTTTTTTTCAAAATGTTGGAGTTGTAGCATAATTTGCTCGAAATATACTTGTGAATGGTTAATCTCTAAAAAGTCTATGTGTCACAAAAGGATTTTGGTAATTAGATAATTACTAGACTTGCCTTCGAAGTGAGCACAATGTAGCTGGTGACTTTTGACCCATATCTGTGTTCAAACATGATCACCCTTTGACCTTAA